>JAYJMB010081950.1:0-21731 GCA_036873735.1 Pouteria campechiana
TGAGCTTTTAAAACTTTTGGCCAAATTAAATGATCCAAGTGCTAAATGAATAAATAGAATAAATTGCACAACACACAACACAAGATTTTTATAGTGGTTTGGCCCTTCCTAGGTTCCTATTCTACTTCTCTGAGACAGTCTCCGCTATTAATCTCAGGTTCCACTAATACTTTGATCAATCTAATCAAATATATGTTGGTTTTACAATAAGCTCACCAACTAACTCACTGGTTTTCCAAGCTAACCTAAAACTTTTACAACTTATTAGTTTTCAAAGCTCACCAATGAACTTGTACCCTTTCAACAAGTTCCCTACTTGCTTATCTCAATACATAAACACCAAGCACTCTGCTTGTGTTACCAAATGCTAAATGAAGTATATAGATTAATGCCTCTTACTTAGGCAATCTTGTACATAAATTCTGAACTTTCAGTAAATGAATAAGCAACAAGAGTAAAAGATTCAAACTCCTTGATTGAGACGCGATTTAGGCTTTGAGAGCTTTTGATAGAGATTTAGCCATTGGAGTTGAACTTTGAAGGAGGATTTTGAATGCTCTTCTTGTATTTCTCATATATTCAGTGATATTCAATAGTTATTTTCTTTTGCTTCTTAATCTCTCTTTTATAAATTGAGAGAGATTTTTTCATTGCTGACTTTGGTAGACATTCGAATGTTCAAAAATATTTTTCCTCACCTTATACTTTGTCTAACATCTGACTTTGCTGGAGTTAGGTATCAGTCTGTGACTCTGTCACTGACTTTTCTTCGTATCGGATGCTCCGAAGTTGCTTCTTTAGTTATTACGAAGAGACGAGTGAACAGATGATGTCTTGATTGATTTCAAATGTTTTAATTAGATTTCTTCAGATTCTCCAAAATTATAGTAAGCCTTCTTGATTACAATAGTCCATTATAGAGAGGAGTTTGGATTTTTTAAACTTTTAATGTTTCAGAAAGGTGACTTAGAAGTATTGTTTAATGACTCCGAAGCTTAGTTATTGTCTTCGAAGTGAGGCTTTGTGGACTTTGAAGCAGGTCTAATGAATTTTGAAGTTTGTCTAAATTACTCCAAAATGTGACTCCAAGTCTCCAAAGCATATCTGTTTACTCTAAAGCTTAACTGATTAATTCTGAAGCTTGTCTTGTTGTTTCTGAAGTGTACTGTGATAACTCCAAAAATTCCATGATGACTCTAAAGCATACTTGATGATTTCGAAGCTTGGTATAATGATTCTAAAGTATGCTGTGATGGTTCCAAAGCTTTGCTATTGATTTCAAAGTGTGCTTGTGATGACTCCAAAACACCTTGTGAGGACTCCAAAGCTATTCTAGTTAACTCTAAAGCTTGCTGTGAAGTCTTCGAAGCTTGTCTTAGGTTGACTCCAAAGCTTTCCAATCAACTCCAAAATATGCCATGTTTACACCGAAACTTGTCCAAAGCTTGTCTATTTACTCTGAAGTACAGTTGCGATGACTCCAAAGTGTTCCATTTTACTCTGAAGCTCGTTATGATGACTCCGAAGATGCTTCTGTTAGCTCCGAAGCATGTCTTCAAGACTTCAGAATTTTTTATGTTCTTTTTTTAAGTATATATAAAATTTATATACTTAATTTTAAAAGAGTGTTTACTTTATTTCTTCCTTTTATCATCATGAAGGTTATTCTCAAGTGGAGTATGAGTTAATATTTCTGCAACATACTTGAGAATAGATTGTTATTACTCATGTCTTTTTTTTATCATTAAAACATACTTGGTTAAGAATGTTCATCATCGAAATCAAGTTAGATATAATGTTCAACAATTGTATGCCTTTTGGAGTAGAATTAATATGTATTAAGGATGCCTACTAGAATATGATTGTTGTGCATTTGAGGTTTGTATACCTATTGGGATGACTCTTTTGGTTTCAGATGGAATCCATCTAGAAAAAGACTATGTTGCTTATACTATTAGACTTATGGATTGACACAACTTGACAGGGGGCCAGTCATCCTGTCCAATTAGAAAATGACATGACACCCTTGAGGTGATGGCTGCAAGGGTGGCAGTATGGTGGCATTTGACATTTGATTGGCATTCAGGATATTTGATGACATCCATTGCATTCATGACATTCATGGCATTTATGACATTCATAGCATATGTAACAACTGATGATTCTGTGTCCACTTGATAATGGCTAATTCCACTTTGTTGATAGCCTCCCATATAGGATATTCATTGGTAGCAGGCTAGACTTGATGAAGGATTAAGAATAAAAGTAGGTTTGGAGTGTGATGAGGAAGAAGTAATAATGACTCAAATAGATATGAACAATCTTTTAATTGACTTGAGCTAGAAATTCTTGTTTTATGGTATTAGCCACATGATACTAGTTCCATTTGATGCATGAGAATTGTTTTATAGTATGTACATCATAAACATGCATGATAAGCCATCTTTTGTGGAAAATTTTGTGTTAAATGATTCGAACGATTATTATGAGAAAAGATGAATTGAAAAAATGGCTTATTGGGACGTATGTTCTTATTGATATTGAGTATCATGATGATGTAAATCTGGATAAATAAGGTATTTGGAGGTTATTTGGATTAACTTGTGATTATACTATGGTACGTTCCATAATTTGAAGAGATTAAGTAATAATATTGAACGCTATATTGAAAATTGATTAGATGATTAGAAAATCAATGTAAGATAATTGAAATGTTTTAGCATGATTGAATTGTAAATTGGTGGTACCCATTGTAAATGGCAAATCTTGTATGGGTAAAATGATGTTGAGTGGTAATGCTATTGTTGAGGAGAATGTTTGAATGCCTTGAATTCTTTAGATAGGTTATTATGTACGTAAATTTTTCTATTAGTCAAGGACAGTTTGTGAATAATCAACTTATATGATCAGAAGGTCACAGCTTGCATGGTGTATCATTTGGATACGGATCAGCAAGTTATGAGCTAATTGTAAATTTGAGATATTAAAAAAATATCTTAATCTTGAAAGTTTTGAGGATAAAACTTTTTGTAAGGAGGAGAGTTTGTAACACTTGTGGTATTTGAAATCTACTCATGTAAAAATGGGTAGACTTTAATCTATGAATTCGATAAATTTCACTAATTTGAGTTATATAAAGTTAGAGAAGAAAAAGAACAAAAATGGTGAAATTGAGCAAAGGCACGATTATGATCTATATGAATGACCTAATATGATTATCATAGATATTGTGATGTGTAGAAAATCTTGATTTAAGACTTGGATGTATTTTAGAATGAAAATGGCATATGAAGTCATTTATAGCAAAAAATTTAGAGAAATTTGATTAAAAACAACTAAATAAGTGATTTTTGGAAATCGACTTCAAATAAATTGGTAAATAGCATCAGCATGTTCCATTTCATGCATGTGATCTCTAGGAAGTAATCTTGTTGATATATGAAGTGTATGATATAAAATGTGGCTATGGATGATATTTCATAAGTGTGAATTTTGATTTTGAATAGCCTTTGTAATGAATGGGTTGTCAATTGAGTTTGAAGTGAGACTTAACTTCTTAAATAAGAATTTTAGGAGGATTAAACTTGAGAGTAATGAAAAATGAAATGATTAAAAGTTTAGTGATGATAGATGAAGAAAAAGTGAAAAATTTAGAAGAAAACTAAAGGAGCATAAGTGTGTATTATGAAAATGCTGAATTTAAGAAAGGGATTATTGTGATCGATTTTTGACATGGATAATGGATTAATTTGAAATAATTTCAACATAGAAGTTTTTTATCATGAAATTATCTATCCAATGGAAGAAAAATTACTCAATTATGATGTCATATGAGGAAGTTATGACTAATATACTAAAATTGTTCCAAATGACTAAAAATAATGAGATGAACAAATTGGGTTACTTTATCCAAAATTTTTACATGTTTTGGGGTTGATTTGGAAAATTTATTAACATAAATTTGTATCCCTTGAAGTTATCTTTCCAATGCCTTAAAAATTAGGTTATTTGGACATTGTATGTAAATGTTGTGATAAAAATACTAATACTATATCGGACAAAAAAACCTTGCCATGGCCTGGCTTTTCTTTACCACGGCAAGGCTCCAAAAAATTAACTTTTGGGCATACAGCAAGACCTTGCCATGGCAAGGCAATTTTCTATTGTGGCAAGGGCATTTTCTACCATGACAAGACTTCAGAAATCGATGTTTTGGTCTGTCCAGTAAGTCCTTACCGTGGTAAGACTTTTCCCTGCTGTAGCAAGGATTCTGTGGTGTATCGGAGTACCTTGAAAATCCAATTTTTTAAGCTTGAAACTCATCCCATTTTTCATTTATTCCATCCTGTTTCTTCTTTTTCCTACCCTAGGTTTGGAACCTATCCTGTTTAGCCCAAATTCATGCTATTTGAACTTGGAAAAATCCTTTTCTAGGTAAATTATCACTTAAGCATGCTTCTTAGCTTGGGTTTTGATGATTTAGACAGTGGGAAATAGACAAAGATTTGATCTCTTGTAAGTAGAAGAGACTAGTGGCAGCTTTGGGCATGGATTCGCATTCATGAATGGAAAACACACTTATATTTCATGGTAAGTTATTTCTATTACCCAAATTTCTGATTTTCTGTTAACTAAGGTTACATGTGAACTATAAACAATAATTTTGGGCAAAGTGATGAGATTCATGTGTAAAACCATAGGGGAAATGATTAATCCATGCATAATAATGGTTTAGAATGGAATTGGGCATGAGAATTTAGGTTTTGCTTTATTAGGGTTTGAAGTAAACTGTGAATAACAATTTTTGAAGGAATTTGACATGGATTGATGTGAGAATTATGGGTAAGATGATTAATTGGTTAATTGTAGTGTTTTTGACATGCTTTAGACATGAAAAAATTGAATTATGTTATGATCCATGAAGAAAATAGTAATTTAATTGAATAGTAATTTGGGGATTCATATATAATGACATTATACAATGGTTGGAATGAATTAAGAACTCAATTAACTTAGTGTTATGACGAATTCAATGTTAATTGAGTTGTAAAGTGACCGTGTATGACTGAAAATGGAATTTAGAGGTTATGTCCTAATGAAATTGTTAAGTTAAGCGATGTAAGGTATATGTTTGATGAATTGCTTCAATAAGAAACAAAGTGGGCTTGAAGTTGTGATACATATGATATATGCAGGGATAATTGAACTTAGATTTGGAACCAAAGAATTTAAAGAATTGTTCTGGTGTAGTGCTATGATTCTACACTAATGTAAGTTATGGTTGCAACTTAGGCTAGTCGGGATCGGGTTGAGGTCAACCCCAACCTTTACCCAAGGTCTAAAACCTCAACCTTAACCCTAATCCAACCTTAATTTTAAAACCTCAACCCTAACCCTAACCCAATAGGTCAGGTTTGGGTTGAATTTGGGTTATGTAAAGAAGTTAAAAATGTGACATTTTCAATACTTGTCATGGTTTTCAACTACCATTAAATGGACCAAAAGTGCATGCACAATAGATAATTTCTACCAGACTGGCTAAGAAAAGATAGATAATGATTAATTAGTAAAAGTAGGAATGTTTGATTACATATCTGTTAGATTAACTACACTCATGTGAACTTTTGAAGCTCTCTAATGTACCATTCTATTAACAAAACTCATTGAAAGGTCTTGTGGAACAGGTAGAATGCAGCTAACGATAAGGCTTTGTGATACCAGTCATATTAGATGAAAGTTTTGAAAGCTTCCATGCTTTTTAATAAGGCTAATGAGTAGGTTCAAATGGCAACAGAACTCATTTGATTGAATAATGGCTCTGCCCACATCGAATTGGTAGAACTATCATAACGAAAATCACCAATTAGGTGTTATAACAATAGATAGGCATAGAAGATTCACAATAAAACTAAGACTCCATGTACAGACCATGGGTCCCAAAGGAATCCAATAAAAAATTGTAAAGATGGGGAGACATTTTTAGTTGTACAGAAATAATAAATCTATGATGATACAAGAGAAATCTAAATCACAGCCACCAATATATGTGTGTGTATACAATATACATAATAAATACATTCACATGTTAAATGAACAAGTGCTGAATGAAAATTAAGTGAAATTGTACTTAATGAATGATTCTATAATGTTTGTTTAGTTATGCTCATATTTTTCTCAAATGAAACCAAAACGAAAGGAGCCAAACGAGGGGATCAATGACCAGGCTATCTTAACTCTCAAGTGATTAGGTTTGACTCACTGGGCATGCTAGTTGAAGAATTCAGCTACCAATATGGTTCTAGGGTGGATATTGGGACTCCAGCTCCCTCAAGATGAAGTTGGTGACTTGCTAATTGAACCCATGGTATTGCAGCCATCTCACTATCCTTGATTTGCGTGTCTCAAGTGGGACATCTTAACCTCCTAGCCACTATTTTGTGTTGGTCCCTTATATAATGGTAGTTCAAGAGGGGTGGGGGTGAATTGAGCTTTAAAACTTTTTAGCCAAATTAAATGATTAAAGTGATGAATGAATAAGTAAAACAGATTGTACAACACATAACACAAGATTTTTATAGTGGTTCGGCCCTTTCTGGGTTCCTACTCCACTTCTCTGAGTCAATCTCCTCTACTAAACTCAGGTTCCACTAATACCTTGATTAACCTGATCAAATACACATTGGTTTTACAACAAGCTTACCAACCAACTTACTAGTTTTCCAAACTAACCAGAAACTTTCATAACTTATTGGTTTTCAAAGCTCACCAACAACCTTATACCCTTTCAGCAAGTTCCCTACTTGCTTATCTTAATACATAAAAACCAAGTACTCTGCTTGTGTTCCAAACACTAAAATGAAGTGTACAAATTGATGTTCTTACTTAGATAGATTTGTACATAAAATTCTGAACTTTCGGTAAATGAATAAGCAAATGAGAGTAAAAGATTCAAACTCCTTGATTAAGAAGCGATTTAGATTTTGAGAGCTTCTGACAGAGATGTAGCCGTTGGAGTTGAACTTTGAAGGAATATTTTGTGATCATTGATATTCAAGAGTTCTTGTTTTCTTTTGCTTCTGAATCTCTCTTTTATAGGTTAAGAGAGATTTTTCTATTACTGACTTTGACAGACATTCAAATGTTCAAAAATATTTTTCTTTACCTTATGTTTTGTTTGATGCCTGACTTTGCTGCATTCTGGTATTGGTTTGCTACTCTGTCACTAATTTTTCTCAATGTTCACTTTTGTCACGGGTGTTCCTAAGTTGCTTCTTCAGTTACTCTGAAGAGATGAGTGAACAGTTGATGTCTTGAATGATTTGGATGACTTGATTTATTTTTCTTCAGATTCTCAAAAATAATCGTAAGCCTTCTTAGTTGTGACAATCCTTTGTAGAAAAAAGTTTGGATTTTCTGAACTTTTAATGCTTCAGAAAGATGACTCCGAAGTATATTTTAATATCTCCAAAACTTGATAATCATTTCTGAAGTGAGGCTTTGAGGATTCTGAAGTAGGTCTGTTTACTTTGAAGTTTGTTCGAATTTACTCTGAAACATGAATCTAAGTTCTCCAAAGCATATTTGTTTACTCTGAAGCGTAGCCGATTAACTCCAAAGCTTGTCTGATTATTTCCGAAGTGCACAGTGATAACTCCAAAACTTGTATGACTATTCTGAAGCAAACTTGATGATTCTAAAACTTTCTTTATTATTTCAAAGTACACTATGACTTGTCCAAAGCTTTAAAGAAGACTTCGAAGTGTGCTTGTGACTACTCCAAAACATGCTATGAGGATTCCAAAGCTTATCTTGGATTTTCTCCGAAGCTTTCCAATTATCTTCGAAGCTTTCTGTTAACTCTCCAAAGCTTGTCTATCTACTCCGAAACATACTTGTAACAACTCTAAAGTGTTCCATTTTAATTTGAAGCTTGCTATGAAGACTTCGACGCTTGTTTTGAATATCTCCAAGCCATACTATGATAATTTCCAAAGCTTTAACCATTTTACTCCAAAGATCATTGTGATGACTTTGGCATATGTTGTGACTTGTCTGAAGCTTTGCTATGACGACTCTGAAGCTCTTCACTTGACTCTCAGGTTGAGCAACCTCTAGAGTAACAGATGATGATGATGGATGAGGAAGTGAAGGTGAAGGCATCACTGTTATTGGTGAGTTATTTTTGACTGGTGATGGGTGATGTAGAGGTGATGGAAAGTGAGTTTGAGTTGGAGTGAAATGGGAATGATAGGTTTGACCTTTGAATGATTCTACTAGAGCTTGTAGATAATCAAGTTGCTGGTCAATCTTATCAGCCCTTAGGATCATAGATGACATGGCAGTTGAAAGCTTATGATCCATTCTATTCATTTGGAGGGCTAAGGTTAGCTAAAAGTGTTCAAACATGAATAATCTATACTCTAGGTGTTGTGGGATTTATTGTGAAGTGGGAATTGATGAGGTGGATGGTTGATTAGTGTGAGTGGATCTAATGGGTGAAGGGAATCTGATGGGATTGTGTGATGACATGTCTGCTGCTACTATTTCTTCATGTACATTCTCTCTCAAATTTCTTCTACAATATCTTCTGTCTATTCTTTGTTCCTTTCTTGGAACTTCTTCTATTCTCTCAGCTTTGGTTTGATCTTCCCTACTGGAGACTTCCTCTTTTGTTTCTGTTGGTAGACTTATGAAGTCCTATCTTTCAGTTCCTTCTTCTTCTCCATGTGAGGAGAGTTCTTGCCTTTGTTCTATAACATATCCTCTTTCTGGACTTTCATCAGGTTTGGATCCTTTCAATTGATTTGCTCTTCTTGGTTTTTCAAGGATCCAACCCCATGCAGTTTGCTTAAAGCCCATTCTTTTCATAGCTTTCTCATCCAATTGGTCTGCGTTTCTTGGAGGCTCTTCATTCTCAATTAAGATATCCACTCTTGCTTCTTTGATCAGCTTGGTCAAAGCCATTCCATAAGGTAAGGGAAACCTTGTGGTGCTCTTGATCAAGTAAATGTGATCTATCATCAATCTAGCTAGATTTAGTTTTCTTCTATTCTTCAATGCCCATATGATTCTGGTATCTTTCTTAGATATATCTCTTGAAGCTCCTCTTCTAGGATATATATTGTTCATAACAATAAGTTATGCTAGCCTGAGATTTGCATTCAAGTGACTAACATGCAAATAATTCTCCTTTTCATCTATCTTAGTTTCTGCCAAGTCTGTGAATAGCATTACTCTAGAAGGCCACACAATCTCTTCTTCTTCTTCTTTAAAGAGATTGAAACAGTTCCTTAAACTCTCTATGGATCGATAAGTGCCCTTACTAGTCTTGGATACAAACTATCTCTGTAACTCACATAAACATTCCAGCCTTAGTAACTTAACCATTCAGACACTTCTAATTCAATACCAAAGGCTCCAAAATTGAATATTTTCCCTTTGATTATCCTCTTATCCTCATATCTTTCTGTGAATCTAGAATAATCAGTTTAGAAAGATTACCTCTAGCATATTAGTTTCTTATCTTGCCTTCTTAGTTGCTCTTTTCTGTGGAGAATTTTCTCTTTCCTTTCTCTTGCTTTTTGCTCCTTTTGTTCTCACTATTTTAGCAAAAAGTTAAAGGTTTTCGGGAAGGAAATGGGATTTCTGGGAGTGAAGTCAGAGAAGGAAAAAAGGTGGATGGAGAAAGTTGGGACTTAGATTTAAAAGAGGCGGGAAGATGGACTATCTTCTCTAAAGGAGGAGTTTCGAGAGTTTGAAGAAGAAGGGTTTTAGCTTTCGAAGAGTTTGCAGGCACTTGAGTGCCTTTGGATTAGATTGATAGATATAAAAAGATCTCCGAAATACTAACGTGTTTTAGCTTCGGATACTCCGAAAGAGATCCTTTGGAGGAGATGATTTAATTTGCAGTTTTGGATATTCTGAAGCATTACATTGGAGGCCTTTGTTGATCTTTGGATGCTTTCATTTGGGCCTTTGGAGACTTTTGTTTGGGGTTTCGGAGACTCCGAAGTCCGAAATCTGACTTAACTCTAAAACTTTGTAAGATGGATTTTTGGAGTTGTGGGTTTTAAGTTATATATATATTAATTATTAAATCATGTTTATTCAGGAATTATTACCAAGATAGATAATTAAATATGTATTTTTATATTTCTTGGAACACGAAAGATTTGAATTTATTTTATTTTCTGTTTTGCATAGATGAGAACATAGAATGACTAATTTGTTTGATAAATTAAGCATTGTTTGCATTAGGATCTAGAATGCCTAGTTCTCTTCTTATCATGTTAAATCTTTCTTCTGGTAATGGTTTTGTGAAAATATCTACTAGCAGATTTTTTGTTGGAACAAATTCTAAGCTATTGTCATGATTTTGAACATGGTCCCTAATAAAATGATGACCGATTTCTATATGCTTAGTTCTAGAATGTAGGACTGGATTCTTGGTGAAGTTTATAGCACCAGTGTTATCACATCTGATAGGTATATCAACAAAGTTAAGACCAAAGTCTTTTAATTGCTATTTCATCTATAGGATCTGTGCACAATAGCTGCCTGCTGCTACATATTCAGCCCCAGCAGTTGATAATGCAACTGATGTTTGTTTCTTAGAAAACCATGAGATAATCATGCTTCCTAGAAATTGACAAGATCCTAAGGTACTTTTTCCATTTATTTTATATCCAACAAAATCTGTATCTAAGTAACCTATTAAATTAAAATCTAAACCTTTTGAATACCAAAATCCAAAATTAGATGTATCTAAAAGATATCTAAATATTCTTTTTACAGCAATAAGATATGACTCTTTAGGTTTTGATTGGAATCTAGCACACATGCATACACTAAACATTATGTTAGGTCTACTAGTAGTTAAATATAGTAGAGATCCTATCATGCTTCTATAAAGTTTTTGACAAATAGACTTACCTCTTTTGTCTTTGTCCATTTTTATTGAAGTACTCATTGGCGTCCCTTGCCTTTTTCCATCTTCAATTTTGAATTTCTTTAGCAGTTCTTTTGTGCACTTGGCTTGGTGAATGAAGATTCCTTCTTTCATCTACTTAATTTGCAGTCCTAAAAAGAAGTTAAGTTCACCCATCAAACTCATTTCAAATTCTCCCTTCATTGTCTTAGAAAATTCTTTGTAAAGATTTTCATTAGTTGCACCGAATACTATATCATCAACATGTACTTGAACTATGAGAATATCTTTTGTTGAATGCTTAATGAAGAGAGTAGTATCAACTTTACCTCTTGAAAAACCTTTCTTAATGAGAAATTTGCTTAACCTTTCATACCAGGCTCTAGGAGTCTATTTTAAACCATAGAGGGCTTTCTTAAGTTTGAATACATGATCTAGGTTATGAGGATCTTCAAACCCAGGTGGTTGTTCTACATAAACCTCTTCATTAATAAATCCATTTAAGAACACACTCTTTACATCCATCTAGTATAACTTGAAATTCATAAAGGATCCAAATGCAAGAAGCATTATAATGGCTTCAATTCTTGCAACAGGAATATATGATTCTTTAAAATCAATACCTTCCTCCTGACAGTACCCTTTTGCCACTAATCTTGCTTTATTTCTTACTACCATTCCAGATTCATCTAGTTTGTTCCTAAAGAACCATTTAGTTCCCATAGTAGATTGATGATTTAGTCTTGGAACAATAGTCTACACATTATTTCATTTGAATTAGTCTAATTTTTCTTGCATAGCTAAAATCCAGTTTTCATTTTCAAAAGCTTGTTCTATGCAAGTTGGTTCTATTTAAGAAAATAAAAGCAAAATTGACACATATTTAGTGATAAGAAGATCTGGTTCTGACTTTGTCATATACATCACCAATTATTTGACTTTTAGGGTGATCATGCATGAATCTCCAATCTTTGAGAAAAATATTATTACCTTCATTGTTTAACTCATTAATGGATGGTCCATCGTCTATTTCTTTTTCATTCATCTTTGATTCTGATTGAGAAGGTTCTCCTTCTTTGTCTTGTATTTTTATTTTCTCAACTGAAGTTATTAATTCACCCATCTCGTCATCAAAATCACTTATCCTACTAGAGGAATTAGTATTTTCATCAAATTTTACTTGAATAAATTCCTTTATAGTCTTATTTTTCAGATTATAGACTCTAAATGCCTTACTAACAATGGAATAACCAAGGAAAATGCCTTTGTCAAATTTGTTTCAAATTTTTCAGGGTTTTCTTTGCCATTGTTAAGAATAAAACACTTACAACCAAAAGTAGGAAAAATATGAAATATTTGGTTTCTTGCCATAGTATAATTCAAATAGAGTTTTGTAGAGTATGAATCTAGCAAAGATTTTGTTAATAACATAACATGCTGTGTTTATTTCTTCAACCCAAAAATACTGTGGATGACCTTATTCACTCAATATTGTCCTTGCCATTTCTTACAAGGATTTATTTTTCTATTCAGCTACTCCATTTTGTTGGGGTGTTCTTGGTGGAGAGAAAGTTTGAAGAATTTCATTGCTTTCACAGAAATCAGTGAATCTATGGTTTTCAAACTCTCCACTATGATCACTCCTTATGACAATTATATGAGAGCTTTGTTCATTCTGTACATGTTTAGAAAATACCTCAAATAATGAAAAGGCTTCATCTTTGGATGTTAGAAAATTACCCAGGTAAATCTCATCTACAATGATATATGCGTAATGTTTCCTTCTAAGAATTCTTGTTCTTGTTAGTCCGACTAAATTCATATGTAGCAACTGAAGATGTTTGGTTGTGTATACTTCTTTATTTGATTTGAATGATTCTTTTACTTGCTTGCCTTTTATGCAAGCATCACACAACTTATTATCAAATTTGAGTTTTGGTAAGCTAATAACTAGAATTTTATTATATAGTCTTTTAATCAGATTCTTGTTGGCATGTCCTAGTCTTCTATGCCACAACATGGGTTCATTTTCATTTAAAATAAGATATTTGACTTGGATATCACATAAATCTACCAAATACATTTCCATGTCTCTTATCAAGTACTACAATTAAATTAGAATTGTCTAAAATTGAGTAAGTATGAGATTCAAACACAACTTTGTAACCATTATCACAGAATTGACTTACACTTAAAAGATTATGTTTCAATCCTTTTACTAATAAAATATTTGAAATTGTAATAGAGGGAGGTTGGCTAATTTTACCAATTCTAATCACTCTACCTTTTCCATTATCCTCAAAGGTAACTGTTCCTCCATTTTTGGCTTTTAGTTCTGTGAACAACACCCTTTCTCTTATCATGTATCTTGAGCAACTACTATCAATGTACTATTTGCTATTCTTTATGACTCTCAAATACACCTACAGTATTGAAACTAAGATATAATTTTTAGTACCCATTTAGGAATGGGTCCAGGTGAGTTAGTAGCAGAATATTTTGGCATCCATTATTTTTAAGATGCTACTAATCTATTTTCTGGATATATAGTTGTGTTTACTATTTTAGCAACTATCTTAGGAATACAAGTCATATTCTATTTGGGTTCTAATTTTCTTTTGTGATTTTTCTTTCTTTGGTTTCCTATATCTTTCTTTGCTTTAAATTTAAATAATGTAGTAGTTAAGGTTTTTCTTAGAACATGATTTTCTGCTTTAATTTGCTCAAGTTCTATATTGATAGTCTGATCAGTTTTAAGCAATATGTTTTCTTGTTTTAATTTGGAGCATTCATTAATTATTCTTTCAAGTTCTTTTTTGGTTTCCTTATATTATGTTTATAATGTTTTGAAATCTGAATACAGTTCTTCTAATAATTCTTTAGTATCAAAAATTTTAGATTTTGAATTTACCTCATCATTGTGGATAGCCATGAAGCTTATTCCTATATGATGTTTTTCTTAATCCATTTCTTTGAAGCTGAGTGAGCTAAATTGAGCTCCATTTTCTTCTTCCTCTCCAATCAAGCTTTCTTGCATCATGTTTTCTAGCATTTCCCATGCAGTCATAGCTTTCTTCTTCATTCCAAATTTTCTACTATTAGAAATATTCTTTTTGTCAAAGTAAGAGTTATACCTTTTCTTCTTGTCTCCTTACTTTTTATCTACTTTTGGGCAATTAAACTTCATATGCCTAGGCTTGTGTAGTTTTAATAGATTGGAACTTCCTTTTTCTTGTCTTTACTTTTGAAGTTTTTAAAATTGTTTCCAAATCTTTTCCTCTTGAACATGTTTCTGAATCTTGTGGTTATCACTGCCATATCCTCATCATCTTTAGTGGTTGAGGCATCTTCTGAAGATTCTTCATTTTCTAATTCAGCTTGTATAGTTATTGTTTTCTTGCCTTTGACTTCATCTAGTGCTTTTTGTTTCATCAAGACTTCATGGGTCATGAGTTATCTCATGAGTTCTTCTACTGTCACCTTTGTTAGATCTTTTGCTTCCTATATAGTAGTCCCTTTAGGCATCCAATGTCTAGGTAGGGATCTCAAGATTTTCTTTACTAGCTTAGTCTCTTCATATTTTTCTCCAAAGTTCTTTAAGCTATTGGTGATTTTCTGAAATCTTCTAAACATTTTAGAAATGTTTTCTGATTCCTTCATATAGAAGGCCTCATATTCCTGCATTAGAAGATTTATTTTAGTCTCTTTTACCTGGTTTGTACCTTCATGTGCTATTTTATGTTTATCCTAGATTTCCTTAGCTGAATCACATGCAAAAATCTTTTCAAACTTAGAGGAAGTTAACACACAGTAGAGGCAGTTCTTTGCCTTAGCATTATGTTCTACTGCTTGGATATCTTCTGTAGTGTATTTATCTTCAGTGTTGGTAACATTCTTTCCATTTTTCACAATAAGCCATATCTGGTAATCTGTGGCAGTTACGAAATTATGCATTCTCATTTTCTAATACCCCTAATTGGTTCCATCAAATAGAGGGGGTCTGGAAGTGGATTGTCCTTCAGCAAATGTATTGTGAAACATACCGGCCATTTGAATCTCTTCGCAAGTTAATGTACTGGTAATCAGGATTTAACTGGTGAAGCCTGCTCTGATACCACTTGTTGGTCTCTTACACGATGGTAGCTCAAGAGGGGGGGGGGGGTGATTTAAGCTTTAAAACTTTTTGGCCAAATCAAATCATTATAATGCTAAATGAATAAGTAAAATAGATTGCACAATACACAACATAAGATTTTTATAGTGGTTTGGCCCTTTTTGGGTTCCTATTCCACTTCTCTGAGTTAGTATCCTTTAATGAACTCAGGTTTCACTAATACCTTGATTAACTTGATCAATACACATTGGTTTTACAACAAGCTCACCAACCAACTTACTGGTTTTCCAAGCTAACCATAAACTTTCATAACTTATTGGTTTTCAAAGTTCACCAACAAACTTATATCTTTTCAGTAAATTCTCTACTTGCTTATCTCAATACATAAATACCAAGCACTCTGCTTATGTTCTAAACACTAAAACAGAGTGTACAAACTAATATCTCTTACTTAGACAAATTTGTACATAAATTTCTAAACTTTCAGTAAATAAATAAGCAAATGAGAGTAAAAGATTCAAACTCCTTGATTGAGAAGAGATTTAGACTTTGAGAGCTTCTAACAGAGATGTAGTATTTGAACTTTGAAGGAAGATTTTGAATGCTCTTTTTATTTTCAGCAATGATTAGTGATATTCAAGAGTTTTTCTTCTTTTGCTTTTGAATCTCTCTTTTATAGGTTAAGAGAGATTTTTCTGTTGCTTACTTTGATAGACATTCAAATGTTCAAAAATATTTTTCTTTACCTTATTTTGTCTGATGCCTAACTTTGCTGCATTCTGGTATCAGACTACTACTCTGTCGCTAACTTTTCTCAATGTTCACTTTCGTCATGGGTGTTCCAAAGTTGCTTCTTTAGTTACTTCGAAGAGATGAGTGAACAGTTGATGTCTTGAATAATTTTGAATGACTTGATTTATTTTTCTTCAAATTCTAAAAAATAATAGTAAGCCTTCTTAGTTGTGACAATCCTTTGTAGAAAGAAGTTTAGATTTTCTGAACTTTTAATGCTTCAGAAAGATGATTCCAAAGTATATTTTAATATCTCTGAAACTTGGTCATTGTTTCCGAAGTGAGGCTTTGAGGACTCTGAAGCAGGTCTATTTACTGAAGCTTGTTTGAATTTACTCCAAAACATGACTCTAAGTTCTCCAAAGCATATCTGTTTACTCTGAAGTGTAGTTGATTAACTCCAAAGCTTGTCCTATTGTTTTCAAAGTGTACGGTGATAACTCCGAAACTTCTATGACTATTCCAAAGCATACTTGACAATTCCAAAGCTTTCTTGATTATTTTCAAGTACTTTATGACTTGTCTAAAGCTATGAAAAAGACTCGGAAGTGTGCTTGTGACTACTTCGAAACACATTGTGAGGATTCAGAAGCTTATCTTGGGCTTTCTCCTAAGCTTTCCAATTATCTTTGAAGCTTTTTGTTAACTCTCTGAAGCTTGTCAATCTACTCTGAAATATACTTGTAACAACTTTGAAGTGTTCTATTTTACTTTGAAGCTTGCTGTGAAGACTCTAACGCTTGTTTTGAATATCTCCGAGCCATACTATGATAATTTTTAAAGCTTTGACTATTTTACTCCTAAGATCGTTGTGACAACTTCGATGTATGTTTTGACTTGTCCGAAGCTTTGCTATGACGACTCTAAAGCTCTTTAATTTACTCTGAAACACACTGTGACTACTCCAAAAATTCTTGATTAAAATTATTGTGATGATTCCGAAGCTTTCTATTTTACTCCAAAACACATTGAGATAACTTGGAGGTTGTTACTGTTGGCTCCAAAGGGTGTCTTCATGACTTTAGAATTTCTGTTTTCTTATTTTAAGTATATACAAAATTTATATACTTAATTTTAAAATAGCATTTACTTTATGTCTTCCTTTTATCATCATGAATGCTATTCTCAAGTTGAGTATGAGTTAATATTTCTGCAAAATATTTGAGAACGGATTGTTAGTACCATAATATTTCACTTATGTCTTTGCTTATCATCAAAACATACTTAGTTAAGAATGTTCATCATCAAAATTAAGCTAGATAATATGTTTAACATTTTCAGGCCTAAACCAAGAGGCGATCCACTGACACCTTTGACATGCCTACAAGCATATCTCCCTTGCCTTCATAGTCATTGTTTTCATAAACTTTCTTGGTTGCCTTCTCAGCAAATCCTTCACTCACACCCTTACGTAGAGTGCCTGATCCAACAATAACCCATTTTGTTGGTCTTAAAAATTTTCATGATAAAAAGAATCATCATTTAAAAATTTCATAGACTTCTGCATGCTGTTTTCACATTTGCTATTTGGCATAGGAGTTGTATATATGGCATTTGATAAAGTAGCCTCAATTGGCATAATCAATATGTTTCTAGTATTGCATTTGAGTGTCTACATCAGTAACATACCATAATTATTTTGCAAATGCATTATCTGTTTCACACATTCTGAAATCTTTTTAGTTTGAGAGACTACATGATAAAATTAAAAGGTAGATGAATCCTCACTGCCCCCCTAAACAATTAAAGACATCACAAGTAGATGAAATATACCTGGCCCTCCTTTGTAGCACCAATAATGATAGTATGAGACATCAGAGGTAGATGAAATATATTCTGGCTCTCCTTTGTAGCACCAGTGAAAAACATCATAAGAACTCATGTGAATAACTGTCAAAGCCAACAACATAAACCCAAAAAAACATCTCAATTAAGAAAATACAAAGGACTGCCCATACCTTGGATTGCTATACTCCAAATAGAAGATAAATAGCAGCTATGTCTTTGGTTGATTTAGCTAATTCCTTGGCATCATAAGTTAAGAGTAAGTAGTGAATACAAAAATTCACTAAGAATGTCACTAAGCATTTCAATCAGTCATTGAAAAGCAAATAAGACTAATATAGTTATACCCATTACTATCAGTCATTGAACTAGGACAATTTCAACATTCAACAAAATTTAAATTAAAACAATTCACCACATGCTTAAAATTTATATATTTAATGTCAAACTAAAGCTCTAAATCCAAATAAGATAGTAAGTTAATCAAGTAACTAAACAAAACAAAAGTTCAAATAATATTTGATTAAGTCCAAGTCCTTTGAAACAAGTCATCCAAATATTCCTCGCAAATCGTCCTTCAATGCTTAGTCCTTCAAGCAAAGGTCATTTGTTTCTGAAAAAAGATAATTAAATTCATTACTTTAACATATAAAATATTTAAAGATAGAATGAAATATATAAATAGCACCTTTTGTAATATAAAATAATTACCTTTGGTAAAAAAATCAAGCAATGGATTGCAACAAACCTAGAGTTGAGACTCATTAGTGGTTGTAGTGTTGGTCCAACATCCATTTGACTTTCTGAAAAGTAATCACATAACCAATCATTTATCATAAATAATAAAAAAAATATTTCAGAAGTTAAATAAAGTAATGTACATATTATCTGCCTCAGCTTTCACAATTTCTACTAGATGCTCCTCTTCTTTAGTCTATTTTGGCGTTGATCTTAGCCAATCTTGAGAACAAATCAAGCACTCAACAAGACTTGGTGTTGGTGAACTTAGATACTAATCAAGAACACGTCTTTAGGTACTAAATGCTGATTCTGAAGCAACAGTAGAAATAGGAATAGTTAGCACATCTCTAACCATAGAAGATAATACTCGATAATTAGAAGCAACGGCAGCCCACCATGCTAAAAAATCAAAGTTTCCTTCATCTTCCTCTAACCCTTCATCCAAATATTGATCCACTTTGGTTCTAAACTCTACAGTTTGCTTATCATGCTTCCATTGCTTGAATTTTTCCTTTCTCCTAAGTGAGGTGGTTGTTTGCTCACTTGTATATTTACTGCCTTCATTTGTTATTGAGCCCATAGTAGACATAGTAGAAGAACGTTGTAGCTGTGATTGATATGTTCTAAAAGTTTTTCCAAAGCATCCCTTACTTTATTAGAAATCCCTTCTACTACATTTGACTCAAAATATCTTAAATAATAAAATTCCATGTATGCTAATTTATAATGTTGATCCAACACAAGAGCAATCACCAATAACATATTCATTTTTTCAAGTGAACCCCAATGCTCGTCAAACTTTGCTTTCATTTTAATACACATGTCATGAAGGCTGAGATCTCCTTCATTCATGGTATCATATAGAAGTGACTAGATTTTATCAACCTCATGAAAGTATTGATTTGCACTAACAAAAGAAGAACAAGAAAAAACATTAGCCACATCATAAGAACATTCCAAAAACTTACGTAAAACTTTGGCATTTTCCCAATCATCATGTCTTGGAAAGTCTTCAAGCTGTAAATGAGGACCTACCACTTCCAAATTTTCAAAAGCCTTATCATATTTCAAGGCACTCTGCAACATTAGAAAAGTAGAATTCCATCTAGTTGACGCATGCAAACATAAGGAGTTAATGATAAGAATTTTTACACTATCACAACATTCTTCAAACTTTTGTTGTCTTACAGGAGAACTCCTTACATACTTGGCACAATTATGGATGTGAGCAATGGACTCTTTCACTTCATTTATTTCATCTTTGACAATCAAATTCACTATGTGTGTAGACATGAAAATGCTCTCCATTTATCAACAATGAATTCTTTCTTGTCAATTTGTTAATCAAATTTCTTACGGCCACATCATTAACACTAGCATTGTCCACAGTAATGGTACAAATTTGATTGGTCTTTCACTTTGTTAAACATTGATCAATCATATTGGCAATATTATCGCCTATGTGTGGTGAAGGAATAAGATAGAAATTAATAATTTTCTTTTGCAACTTCCAATTTGTGTCTATATAATGTGCAGTAAGACACAAATACCCAACATTCTAAATTGAAGTCGATATATCTATAGTCAAACACACACGTTGATTCTTGTTTTTCAAAATATCTTCTAACTTTTTTTGCTCTATATTATATATCTGAAGATAATCTTTCACAACTATGGTTCTTGATATATGCTTCAATCATGGTTGCACTTCCTCACAAAACTACTTAAAACCTTCTTTTTAAGCAAATTTAAATGGCAATTCATCTATAATAATCATCCATGCGAGTGCTTTCCTACATTTTTCTTGGTCAAATTTCCAATTAGAAATAAAACCAGTCACCATCAACTTGTGCTTGTGAGAATGACAATGATTGTTGTCCTTTTAGCCTTTTGCTAGGATTACATGAACATCTATTCAAATGCCTTGAAAGATGACTGGAACCAATTTTGCTTGGACATTTAAATCTGGCTTCACAATACTTGCATATTCCAAAAGCCAACTTCCCTTTATCATCTAACACCCTATTATAATGATCCCAAACATGTGATTTTGCTATATATTCTTTTTTCTTTCTGTATGTAGAGCTTGGCCATCAGAGGCTACTGTGAGATCGATTGTATTTGACTCCATAGTTGGAATTTTTGCTATATTTACTTCATGCATTTCTTCTTCTATGTTTTGAGTAAACCCTAAATCAAAATTTTAACACAATTCACCACAACTTCTAGCATTCAAAAATTCCACTACAACACCCCCAAATTCCACTAACTGCATTATTGTCAAATAAAAATTAAAAATTAAACAAATACTTGAAAAGTGAGAATAAAATGGGTTTTGTAGTTTCTATTTGCTGGTAGCAGCAGCAAATGGGATTTGGCTATTAGCAGCAGCAGGGGATGGTCCAGATGGAGTAGCAAGCTAGTAGCAACAAGGGTTGGGAAGGAGATGGGTTGCTAGAAAATGGGTTTCACCATTAAATGCTCGTAGGATGGGAAAGGATGCAAACTGTAGAGAGGAACATGCTTGGGCTTCACCGAAATGGAGGAAGATGGAGGCAGGTGCAACGAGATTATTCGGCAGGGGAGGGGAATGCATTTATGTCGGGGGAGATGCCGACTGAAGAGAGGAATGAGCCTCGGCTTCATCTGAATGGAGGGAGATGGAGGAGGCAGTTGGGTTTTTCTAGATGGAAAGCCAAATGGGTTTCTCACTTTCTCTAATGGTTTTTGCTTAACAACCAAAGGTGGCCAGAAGAGATGGGGGAGTAGTGGTAGTGAATGACGAAGGTAGGGGGATCATCGAGCAGGGAAAGCCGAGAGGGGAATGTCCTTGCTTGACACATCGGGGGGCAAGGGGCAGCCAACAGCGGGCGACTAAAGGAGCAATGGCAATGAACGGCAAATGGCGAGGGCAGGGGGATCGTCGAGTAGGGGAGGGGAATGACCTAGGGTGCGTTGGGGGGCAAGGTGTAACCGGCAATGTGGATAGGGCATAAGATGTTAGGGTTTATATCTATATATATGATATACTTAAGTGCTATAGTAATTTGGGTTGGTTTGCTACTAACCCAATCCTGACCCGCACAGTAGTTTGGGTATGGGTTCAGGTTCAGCCCTAATTCAAAAACCAAATTTCATAAATTGGAACCCAAACCATAAAATTTTGCAGGTTGGGTCGAGCAGGTTCGGGGCTACCTAACCCAAGTTGTACCACTAATGTAAGTAGGCTCTTTCTTTTAGTTATATGAAATATTCCAATTATTTAATTAAACATTTGTATGTTGGTTAGGGATAGAGCATATCCCATATTTGTTTATTTTTGATATGTAGTTAGTTTGGAAATATATGAATGTTAGAGATAATGTATATCCC
>JAYJMB010081961.1:0-21731 GCA_036873735.1 Pouteria campechiana
CTCAAATCTTTGGAAATTAAAGTCCTCTAATCATAAGTGAATCATTATAATACTTTTAGACAATCATACATATCTCGGATCAAAAATAAATTAAAAAATCCCATTATCTCATGTCTGCCCACAGATGAAGTCACAACTTAGTTTGTAGGATTGTCTAAAGCCACCTAATTCCTCTGAAGCCCTCAAGGATAGACTTGACAAAAATCCCTCTTTTAACTTCATCTCAGACTCACCTCTTTCATTTACTATTGGCAACAAAAATCCCCTTTTCAGAAGAAGGCAATTCAAATCCCTACTATTTCACTCTTAACTCCTCATCTTCTTGGCACCATTTTCTGTTCATCTCGTTGCCAAGAACCCTCAAGCCCCTCCACATCAAAAACCTAAAGCCTCGATGATGGAGATGGTGAAATCAAGAACCATATAAATGACTCAAGTATCTACATCCGATAGAAGAAGAAACTAAGAAGAATCAGAAGAGGTGCAGCCACCTCATAAACTAAGGTTTCATAGAAACTAGCTTTTGGAGGTAACCTTTCGAAATGATGAACAAAGTTATCATGAGTTTATGAGTAAGTACAATAAGAAAAGTATTGGAAGGAAAGGTTATTATTTTGACTTCTTCAAAGAAATGAAGATGGAAGTATGCAGTTGGATAGTTTCCAGGGGTCGAATGAATTCATGTGTTGCAAAGATAAATGTTGCCGAGAATGGTAAAAATACTTATTTGCAACTATTATCCTAAGATGAAAAGGTCCTGGATTGGGGACAAGGAAATAAACATGTCTCCTAAAAGCATCAGAGAATGCTTAAATCTCTCCATGATTGAAATGCAGACATTTGAATGGCCTACACATAGAAAAAACTTATTTTCACAGCTGACATGTGTTGAACCAAATAGTGCACGTGGAAATTAGTTGAGTTTTGATGATGAGCAACAACATATGAGTGAATATGTGTGGTACTAACAATTATGTTTCCAAGCATTGCAGAAACAGGTCTTTACATACAGGAAAGCAATTTGAATTCAGTGGATAGCGTACATAGCAAATGCATCAATAAACACAATCCATTAACCAAAAGAAGATAAGAATGACTAGAAAGAATGACATTGAAAAGAAGCCACCAAGTAAATCTATAGTCATAGAGCTCAAGCCTTAATAAGTGATCAAGTAAATTATCTACAGATAAAGTCAATATCAAATAGCATCTATCTCAAGAAGATTTAGACAAATCGTGCCATGGACAAGACAGAAAAATTGATTATAATTAACACTTGTCCGCAACTCAAAGATGATTTCAGTTTGCAGAAGAAGAGATAAAATAAAGGTAAATGAAGAAGCCAAAATGGAGATAAAATTACTTAAGCATTTGTCTTTCATATAAAGCTCATCTAAAAACTGAAGAGCCCAAGGAACCTGTCTACAATCTATGAAAATATACAATATGAAGAAGAAGCAGCATAGCAACTCAAGCAGAAAACTTTATTTGTTGTCTCCACCTACAGGAGTTATCTGCCATTAGCAATAGACAAATCTATTAGATAATCTTTAAAGAAGCAAGTTTTCCATGCCTCTACGAGTCGTCTATTACTTAATAGACAACCATCATATAAGTGACTAGAAAGAGAATTTGTCTACTTGCCATAAATTCATCTGTCACTTACAACAGATGAACCATTTGGAAGACTTTATCTATAGGCTAAAACTTTGTCTGCTAATCCAAAAAGACAAATAATAGATAAAGTACATTTTGTCTATCAGAGAAGAAGCTTTGTTTGTTAAGAAGAATCATCTGCCACTTATAATGGATAAAGGTATTTTGGTTAATAAGAAGAAGACTTTGTCTGGTGAAGGATACTTTTCTGCTATGAAGATGCTCTCCACGCTACAAGGATCGTCTATCACTTATAATAGACAAAGCAATAGACAAAGTCACCTCAACTAATGAAGGAAACTTTCTCTATTAAGAGAACATTGTATAATAAACAATGAAGAAGAGAAACTTTGTTTGCACTTCTATGATTTAGCTGTTGCTTTTAACTGACAAACCAAAAGACGAAGTAAATTACTACAACAATTTCTAACAACAACGAAATGGTCTATTGTGTGGATCTACTCAGAGTTACTTTATCTATTACCTATAAGAGACAAATTTCAGACATGATCTGACAAAATTGTCAGATAAACTATGACATATCATGAAGAGTAGAAGCAATCTATGCCAGACATCATTGATTGCACTCTCTGGTCATAATCTCATTCGAAGCAAATTTTATAAAGTAGACAGGATAATTAGAGATTAACTAAAGATGGAAAGAAATTTAAATAAAAGTAGTCTACACTCTAATAAAGGTTATAATACTCAGAGGCTATGTCCCTTCAAGCTTAATGAGCATCTTTCCAAACTAGTGAGTGAGTCAGTCAACCAAAAAACTCTTCATCCGAGATTTGCTAAAATTGAAAAGGCACCTTCTTCAAAGAATGGCGTTGTAGGCTTTCTAGCTACAAGTGAGTTTCTCAAGAAGATAACTTTTTAATGGAGAAATCAAAATGGTCTTCAACATTAATAGAAAGCCAACTACCTTCAATAGGTAGAAGTTTCTGAAGCAATATAAAGGTAGTGCAGTATCAATAAAGAAGGTTGAGAAAGCTAAGAGAAAAATAAGAATAGAGCTCAAATGAGTAACACCCCTCTCAATCAGATTATGCTTCCTCCTAGATAATCAATCTCTATTATGCTGATAGACAATGAGCCTAAATGTTCTATGATAATTATATACCTGGAGCATTGATATCTAATGAGCTTCAATGAGATATCATTTTATATATGACCTTAATTTTTCTACAAATCAGCCTAAGAAAAGAGGCAATATAATGTGCAAAAAGAGTGCTGTCAAATCAACTATGTGAGTTAGTGGTGAACTCAAGAAAACCACATGTATGAGTTATTGGTGAACTTGGAAAAATCATCAAGTTTGCTGGTGAACTTTTAAACTAGTGAGTTTCCTAGTAAGCTCGTAAAACCAGAAGAGTGTTGGGGACACTTGTGTATGCCCCCTAGAGCTGGAATCCAGAAGAGTTTTGGGGACACTTGTTCACGCCCCCTAGAGCTGGAATCTAGAAGAGTGTCGGGGACACTAGTGTACTTCAATTATTTGGATATAGTGGAACACAAGGCACAATGAGTTAGTACCATTGGAAGAGTGGATGTAGGGATGGAGTTCCCGAACCACTATAAAAATTGTGTTGTCTGTGTGTATTTGCTTGCTTGATTATTTTTCATGCACTTCACTGTTTTCATTAGTTGCTTGAGAAATAGCTTTATATCCTTCATTACTTCATCAACCATAATGTTATCACTTACATTATCATGCACACACACACACACACACTACAACATGTTTGACATAGGAATGACCAAGATAAATTGAACTTGTAAAGTGAAGCAATCATACAATTAAACATGGAATTACATATATACTACATCACTACTTCCTCTTGGCTCATCAAGTTTTATTTGGCCATAATTTTTATATGCTCAATCCACCCTTCCCCTCTTCAGGTATTCATCTACATGCGATAAACAACAGGAACAACCATTGAGGACGATGTAAAAAGTCTCAATCCTAAGAATCTAGATGTAAATCTGAGACTTACATACAATGTCCTAAGCAACAACATATATCTTGAAATTGGAAGCAAGGATAACATTTTTGAAAGAGATACAAGGACTATATGGGCACTGAAATATAAGAAGAAGCTAGATCTAGCCAAACTCATGTGTGAACAACTTTATCAAGTAAAATCATCAGCAAGACATCCTCTACCCTATCGTATGGCGATGACCAAAATATTAAGAAAGGCAAAGGCGGATTTATCACATGAAGTACAAGATGAATTCTAGTATTTAGACATGATTGATAAGGTAACACTAAAAAGAATGGGAATATCCATTTCATTAGATGGTGTAGTCATTGAGAAAGCAAAGAGGGCAGGACAACCAAGAAGAGTTAGGGAGGAAGAGGAAGAAGAAGAAGAAGAAGAAGAAGAAGAAGAAGAAGAAGAAGAAGAAGAAGAAGAAGAAGAAGAAGAAGAAGAAAGGGTTGAAACAGTCAGAGAAAAAAGGAAGTCTCCTCAACAGCAGCAGAAGGTGTCAACTCATATATACAAACTAATGAAATAAATAGAGAAGTTATCACTAAAAACTTTATGATTGAAATGATTATTGAGGGAATACAAGATTACCTCTCTGTTGAAGAAAGTACAAGAATGGAAAATGAAGATCCTACATCTTGGGCTAGAACAACTAAAAGGGTAAGAGATGAAGAAGAAAGATTAGAGGACTATATACATTCAACCTCAGTAACAACAGAAGCAGAGGCAGCAGTCACACCATCTCCACCTCACAATCCAAAATTATTCAGACCAACCCACTCATCTTCACCAACTCATACCACTTCACAAGACCTAGAGAGGAGACTCATCAGTATCAAAATATTATTTAAAGCTATCAATGTTAGAATGGACTCAATGGATTGAAAACTAGACACTCTAATTTCCTCAGCTAAATCCATTGAAGATCAAACATAATTATCCCAATCCTCTCCAAAATTTTCTCCAGTCCATAGAAGTAGACCATCACTAATCAGATCTACCCATTCCTCAACTTTCCCTTCATTCTAAAACTCCCATTACCCGCCTTCTATTCACATAACTCATAATTCTTCAATCTCCACATCTTCCTCACTTTCATCTCCATCTAAGTCAGTTGAAGCACTCTTTGATTTAGAAATACCACTTGCTCAAATTCTTAATGCCATAAAAATCACCTTAAAGAAAAACACTCATCCTTCATTAAGTGTTCCTCATAGTATCACTCATCCACATTTCTCCGTTACTAGAACTAGGAAATTCACTTCTGCCGAAAAAGCAAAAGCACCTCTACATTCCTTTTAAATAGAAAAATTATATCTTTCTTCTACAAAAGATCCTAGAAGAATTGTACCCCCTGATATCTCTATTCCACCAGCAATAAAATTTAGCAAGAAGATAAGATTAATAGAAGGAGAAATTGAACATAAATTAAAGAATAAATGAACATGCTCACTCTGAATTGAAAGCTCAAAAGGCAAGTTTTAGTTATTTAAATCTTCCATTCCTACACTTTAATGACCCTAAATTCATAAAACTTAACATAGACATCATTAAAAGGCCTTTTCCCAAATACTTCAAGCCAGATCTTCCAAACATAGATGAGTTTGTTGATAACTTCATACTAAAATTCTAGGGACCATCATCATCATCATCATCATTCACCACAACTCCTCAAATAAATAATTCCATGCTTGTTAAGTCAACTTTGAGGACATCACTTTGCACTGTTCTTGAAGCATTTGATCCCAATTTGTTCTATCTCAATTATGATGTATATTGACAGCATAGGTTCATGCAGTTCAATGCATATTTTGCAAACTTACCTTCACCCTTTCCTGAATTTGAAAATCCTGATTATTTTGAAAGATTAAGGGTAATTAAACCTAAAGTAATTGTTACCACGAAATCTGAGAATTCACTGTCCATCCTAACAATTTCTTCTTCCAGTCCCTCTTCTTCTAAGTTAACACCTCTGCTTCATGCTTTAGCCAATCCTCCTCCATGCTCAAGATTAAAAAATTCTATCACTAAAACCAAGAAATCAATTTCTAAACCTTCAAAAGTTGATGACCCTCAGAAAATTCACACTTTATACAAAAGAAGGATGATAGCCAATGCTAAACACAAAGCTTAAGGAAAACCCCTTCCTTATCCATATTTAGTAGATCCTAAAATTCAACCTTGACTCAAGGTTGTCATCTATAATAAAAGCATTGTACAACATAAGGATAATGTTTAAACTGCTAAATACATTGCATTTTGATTTTGTCTATATCTTGTACATTTATCTTGCATATCAATGAAGTATACATTCTCAGATAATGCTTGAATATTCTTAGTTTATAGCTTCCCATATTGCATGAATGCTATTCCGTGGAAACTATTTATCTTTTTGATTATGATAAAAAAGGGGAGAAATATTGCAACTTGAGTGAAAATAGAATAATGCAGAGTAAAAAATTATAGTACCTAATCAGGGAGAGCTGGGCCACATGAGTTAAAACTTAAAAATAGTGTAATAAACTAGGAGAAGCTAGATAAGCCAAAACTAGATGAGATAAACTAAAAATTCTGCACTAAGTCAAAACTAGATGAGAAACTGCGCACTAAGTCAGGGAGAGCCATAATACATTTATTCATGAGTAAATTTTGTGTGCATTTACACTAATGAATATTTTTACTCTCTCAATAGGTATTTCACTCAAATGTTTTACAATCATAAAAAAGGGGGAGACTGTTGAACCAAATGGTGCATATTGCAAACATCCAAGTTTTGATGATGAGCAATAACATATGAGTGAACATTTATAGTATTGACAATTTTGTTCCCAAGCATTGTCAAAATAAATATAAATATATAGGGAAACAATTCAAATACAGTGGATGGCATATACAAAGAATACATCAGCAAGCAAAATCCATTGACAGAAAGAAGACAAGAATGCTCAGAAAGAAAAGAAGCCATAAAGACTATCTATAGCCATTACATTCAAGCCTCAATGAGTGATAGAATAAATCTTCTACAAGATAAAGTCAGTATTAGATAGCTTTTGCATTAGACAAATTTAGACAAATCATTCCATGGACAAGTCACATAAACTCTCAATACTCAATATTGGTTTGCAACACAAAGACAAATTCAATTTGCAGAAGCAAAGATGGAATGGAGCCAAACTCAGAAAAATGAAGAGCTAAAATGAAATCAAAATTATTCAAGCATTTGTCTCTCATATAAAGTCCATCTGAAACTAAAGAAGATAAAGAAACCTGTCTATAATGTTCTATAGAGGGCATAGAAGATGAAGTAGAAGTCATACAGTAGCCATAGAAGAATAACTTTATTTGTCATCTTCATTAGCAAGAGTCATCTGCCACTTGCAATAGACAAACTATCAAAAAACCATTAAAGAAATGAGTCGTCTATGCCTCAATAATTCATCTGTTACTTCTAATAGACAACCCATCATATGAACGAATAAAAAGAGGATTCGTCTGTATATCATAACTTTGTCTTTCACTTATGATAAACAAACCAATAGACGAACCATTTGGAAGACTTTGTGTACGGCTTGCAACTTTGTCTACAAATTTTTTCAGACAAAGAATAGACAAAGTTATTTCATCTGCTGAGAAGGAGCCTTATCTGTGCTAACAAGAGTCATTTGTTACTTATAACAGACAAACCAATAGACAAAGCTACTTCCTTTGGTGAAAGAAATTTCATCTGCTATGAAGAAGCTTTTATTCACCCCAACAAGAGTCATTTGTTACTTACAATAGACAAACCAATGGACAAAGCTACTTTGTCTGATGGAAGAAACTTCATCTGCTATGAGAACTTCATCTAATGAGTAGTAAAGAGAATAACTCCATCTGCGGTTTCTATGATTCGTCCATTACTTCTAACAAAAAAACTAGAAGATAAATTAAAATGCTACAACAATCTTAGATAAATTTATAGAGACAATGTTGTCTATTATGTGGATTTACTTAGAGCCACTTTATCTGTTACTTACAAGAGACAATCAAAGACTTGATTAGATAAAGTCCTTAGATAAAATATGGTTAAATCTTTATAGCATATCATGAAGAGTAAAACCACCTGTACCAGACATCACTGAGTACACTCTCTAATCAAACTCTCATTTAGAGCAGATTCTATTAAACAAACTGGATAGATTAAGCTTAGTTGAAGATGGAAAGAAATTCAAAGGAAAGCAGGCTACACTCTGATAAAGGTTACAACTTTCAGAGGCTGCATTCCTTTAGGTTTAATGGGCATCTTTCTAAAATAATGAAAGAGTCATTCATGCAAAAAAGTCTTCATCCAATGTTTGCTAAAATAGAGAAGGCATCTTCTTCAAGGATGGCACTGTAGGCTTTCCAGTTACAACTAGTTTATCAAAAAGAAAAATTTTCAATAGGAGAAAATTCAGAATGGTCTTCAACATTCAAAGAAAGCCAACTACCTCCAATGGGCAGAAATTTCTAAAGCAATATAAAGGTAGTGCAGTGTTAACAAAGACGGTTGAGGAAGCTGAGAGGAAAATAAGAACAAAGCTTGAACGAGTAACATCTACCAATCAGACTATGCTTCCTCCTAGATAATCAATCTCCATTATGCTGATAGATGAATGAGCCTAAAAGATCTATCTTAATCATATACCTGGAGTATTACTATCTAATGTGCATCAATAAGATATCATTTTATATGAGCCTAAACTATATACAAATTAGCCTGTACAAGAGGCAATGTAATGAGCAAAATGAGTGCTGTTAACCAACTATGTGAGTTTGTAGTGAACTCAAGGAAACCACATTATATGAGTTGTTAGTGAGCTCTAGAAAACCAATAAGTTTGTTGTTGATCTTCGAAACTTGTGAGTTTCCTGGTGAGTTTGTGAAACCGAAAGAGTGCTGGGCATACTATGTTCACTCCCCCTAGAGCTGGAATCCAGAAGAGTACTGGGAGCACTATTATATTTCCATTATATGAGATATAGTAGAACCCAAGGCATAATGAGCATGTGCTCTTGGAAGAGTAGATATAGGGACGAAGTTCTTAAACCACTATAAAAATTGATGTGTTTTGTTTGCCAAATTGTTTTACTTTGCATATAATTGTCTCATCATCACATTTCACATATCACTACACACACAATTTTTTATCTGAAATAAGTATAGCTAAGAGAAGTTGAATTTGGAAATGAAGTAATCATTATGACCAAATGAATAGACATGGAAATTGCCTATGTGCTGCATCATAACTTTTGTTTAGTTCATTAATTTTTATTTGACCATAATTTTTATATGCTCAATTTACCCCTCCTCTCTTGAGCTATCTATTACATAGGACTAACAAATTCGTTTGTGCTCCTATGGTTCATCTATTACTTATAACACATAATCCAATAGATGAAGTGTTAGAAAGATAATTCATCTACGCTTCTACAATTCATCTATTACTTACAATAGATAATCCAACAAGCAAAATGACAGAATGATGATTCATCTATACCTCCATGATTTGTCTGCTCCTTACCATGACAAACTAGAAGACAAAGGGACTTTGTCTGATGAATAGCTTGACAGATACTTTGTTTGTCATAAGTGAAAAGGAGTAACGGACAAACTAAATCATTGGTTTTCATTTAGCATTAATGACACCTTTTCCATGTTGATTAAAGAATTAGCCATTGTAGCAATTCTTCAACTGATACTTATTAAGAATTAGGAAATCATCTTCTCCAGGGTTAGCGCCGCAGGCATTTCAGCAGATGAGGATTAAGAAGAAGTAAGAGAATTCAAATGTGCTAATCAGAATGGTCTTCTAACATTAATGAAGTTCACCTACCACCAATGATTGGAATTCAAAGCAGTTATAAATATAACATTATTGGATCAAGAAGAAGCATCGAAGAAAATATTGAATAACCTCTTGAGAGCATTTACTAAACTGAGCTAAAAACTTCTGTATCTTTCAAGAGTCATGAGCCTTGCATTCAAACCTTACTTAACTTTCTTTGAAGGCTCTTAATCACCTTTTGGAAAGATTATTTACTTCTGTATTTAATCTTCAAAAATCTTCCTCTATGTTTATCTTGAAGTATCTGTGCTTTAACTTTTGATATTAATTTATTATAATTCCCTTGAGCTAGTGGTGGATACTAGATTCAAGAAGAGCTGTGATTGTCTAAGTGCAAATAAGAGCTATTTATGCCCCATAGAGCTAAAATCTAGAAGAGTGTTGGGAGCATTGTGATTTATGCCCCCTAGAATTGAAATCTACAAAAGTGCTAGGAGCATTGCGATTATGTCCCCTAGAGCTGGAATTTAGAAGAGTGCTGGGAGCACTATGTTTATGCCCCCTCGAGCTAGAATTTAGAAGAGTATTGGGAGCACTATAGATATGGTCCCTAGAGCTAGAATCTAGAAGAGTGTAGGGTGCACTAATTATATTCCTACTATTGGAGATAGTGGAAGCCAAGACACTAAGAGAATAGTATTCTTGGAAGAGTGGAGTAGAGTGTTTACTCAAACCACTATAAAAATTCCTATGTCTTATTTATTTGTTCATCGATTGAGTGATTGGATTGATTACTAGAGAGACGCTTGATTTTAAAGGGGTTAAACAAATTTCTTTAAGTAACCAATTCACTCCTCCCCTCTTAGGTATTCGCTTAAGCTTCGAGACCAAGAAGTGGTATCATATCAAGATTTGAAATGATAAGGTCATGTATTCTCATATATTTAAATTGGGCAAAGGAATTCAATCCTATATGTTTAGTTATTTTGCTTTGATATGGCATCGCATTTCATGGTTATAAGGGGTATGGATGAATCATATGATATGTGATTGAGTTATATTATGTGTGAGGAGGTTTGGATGAATGGGTATTAAAAGAATAAAGGCATGACTATGTTTAAGAAAATGAAACAGTTGAAAAAGAGTCATGTGAAGAAACAAAACAGAGAATAGAAAGGGCGCCACGGCTCCACTCATCAATATGCCCATCTAACAGGCCTTCTAGCGCTTCAGCGCCAGTGTGGTTACATTGTACTTGCATTTTGTTGTAAATTTGTGTGGTTACTTGGGGGGACTTGTTGGACATTCCTTAAGGGCTTTAAAAAGGAAGAAAGAGGGCAAAGTAAATGGCATTTGTGTGGGGATAGGATGTGGATATGGTGGTGCCTAAGTGACCTAAACATGCTATGATTTTGGTAGTGCCTGAATGGCACCCAATTGATATAAACATGATAGTGCTTGGATGACACAAACATGATATGGCTACGATAGTGCCTAGGTGGCACCAATGTGATATGAAGATGATAGTGTCTAGATGGCACCAATATGACATGAACATGATAGTGCCTGGGTGGCACCAATATGCTTTCATTATGATAGTGCCTTGGTGGCACCAACATATATGGATATGGTATGACACCTATGGGGTGTTGCCATACTTGGTGCCAAGGTCCTAATATGATATAACACCCATGGGGTGTAGATATGCTTTTGTTAGCATGAACCTTTGGTGATAGGAACCTTTGATGGAATGAAAATGATGTGATTCCTATGAAATCCATGATTTGTTAAATTAGGCAGTGATACATTATAATTAATGAGCATATCCAATTCCATTAGTAGATGTGGGTGGTGAACCTATGATCTCTGTGTTGCAATGAAGGTGTTGTCTCGAACCTGGAAACATTCATAGCCAGAGTTATAAAGATGTGCCAATTACACATCAAAGAGGAGAAAGGGTTGTTTATCACCTATTTTGATGATGAAAAAATATTGGATGGAATAAGTTTTACTATGTGGTTTGATGATGATACACATTTAATGTAGAGTGGATTGATATAAATGTAATTAATTGTGTGAATGAAATGAAATGCATGCAAACTGGTTGATTGAATATGATGGAAAGTATGTAAATAAGTTTTGAAAATAGATTAAGAAGACATCAGATGGAGAAATCTTTCAAAGTTTTTTGGTCAAAATCTTGACAGATTCAAAGTTAGTAACACATTTTGCAAAGTTGAACATCGACAGATGCAAATTAGGTGAAGTTTGAAATTAATCAGGACCTCAATGGATTTGTAGTCAAGGAGGAATCTTGCAAAGTCAAACTTCAATGGATTTCTTTAAGAAGGAAAACATTGACGGTTCTTGGGAAAAATGATGACGGTTTTGGGATTGTTGTTGATAGTTATAAAGATTCGATTTTGAAGATGTTTGATATTTTCTTCAATATCCTTTGAGAGATTATCTCCTAGCAGTTGAACATCTATATTAATGGGAGATTTGTTGAAGAAAGTGTGTGTACAAAAGAGATTGAGATCTTGTTGTATGATTAAGAGAAAATTAAGAAGTAAAGATCATGAGAAAATTCTAACATCTATTTTGCAAGTGAATGAAGTTGGATAATTTGAAGTTAACTAAAGTACTAAAGTCACCTAAAATTTAAATTGCCTATAAGCTTCTTTTTATTATCTCCTTTACTGTATTGATTATACCTCAGTTTGGGTAGTAAACTAAGAGATAGTTGAATCATTATAGGATATGTAAGTTACTCATCTATATTTTTACCTGGAAGAGCAAGTCCAAATAATAGAGTAACTGTACCATTATAACTTTTAGACTAAGTTGACTAGTGAAACCCAAATATGTGATTATGACTTGGAGTGGAGTAGGTAGAGAGTGCTGAACCACTATAAACTTTATGTTTTGATTTTTTGTGTGGTTTTTTGTGTAGTACATTTGAATCACTTTCGTATATTACATGAGTCTAGCCATAGCATGGGACAAACAAGTGCTATCAGAGTTATCTTTGTATTGTTCAAAGTGATCTTTTATAGCTTCAACAAGCACTAATGAAAGTGGCAATGCTAATAATGGCAGAAATGGAAATGGAAATGCAAGAAGTGGATATGCATTCCGATCAACTAGCTTTCCAGAGGGATTATCTACAAATAGACCTCGATATCTAAGTAGAGATAATTATCCTCTAAGGAATTAAGAATGGAAAGTTTCTTAATAGGTAATAACATGTCTGCATGGTTCATCATTGAAGATGGTGTTACAACTTAACAAGGACAACCAAGTACTTGGACAACAGAACAGAAAGAGAAAAGCTCTACAAATGAACAAGCCACAAGCTTGTTGTATTGTGCTATTTTTCAAGTTGAATTTGAAAGGGTGTCAACTTGTAAAACAATAAAAGACATATGGGAGAAACTTCAAGTTACTCACGAAGGCACATCACAAGTGAAAGAAACAAAAATGAACCTCTTAATGTGTGATCATGCACTGTTTACTATGCTTCCTAATGAATCCATTACTAAGATGAATCATATGTTTACCAAGATTGTCAATGCATTGAAAGTTTTAGAAAGGAGATTACTGAGAAGGAAGAAGTTTAGAAAATACCCAAATCTTTACCTAAATCTTGGATAGCAAAAGTGATGGCTATCAAAGAAGCAAAAGACATCTCAAAGCTGAAGGTTGATGACTTGATGGGTGTTCATTGAAAATTTAAGTGCAAGTGTATGACATTAAGTTTTATAGTTTAGGGATGAGTAAGTGTCCTATCTATAGGGATTGTGTATTTCAACCTTTCACTATCTATCATTATAGATAATTCTAACTTTATTTGGATGATCAAAGACAGATAATTCATTAACTAAGAACTAAATAGAATAGCTTTGAATAGGAAAAATCAGTATATGGAAATCCTAGAGGATTGATTTTATTTATGTTTCATTCATGGAAATTTCAACTCAAGTTTGATTTAGCAATGCATATGTTTATAAACTAAGAATCCTAATTCACTTAAATCCCTCTCCTAAGTGATATGTTACATATCTATTCTCAAAGTCCTAATTTTGATATCCCTATAAAAATCTGAATAATAAGAATGGTTTAATATCTATGGTTCTCTCTTGAGGATTTCATAAAATATAGAAGCTCTCCTGAGTCATCTATAGTTTTATATTGTGATATTTAAATCCTAATTAGGATTAGCTCTTCTAAGTGTCAAACCTTAATTACACAATCATTCAATGGGTAGAAAATCAATTGAAAGCCTTACACACCAAACGTCATAAACAAACCTAATTGCATTGCCAAACAAGAAAGTCATTGATTATACCATGAACTTAACATAAAATCCATCTCTCGTCTAGAAAAATAGAGATTAGCCACTTATGATATAAAATAAATCAAGCAAATAAGATTCAAACATCATCATAGTTCCAATTCCAAGATAAACCACAAATACAAGAAAGGAAAATAATTAAAACCAAGATAAATCGATGTCTTCCCCCTTTTTAGCTTGTTCTTCACTCCTTAGTAAAGATATCGGACCTCTTGATGTCCAAGTTGATCTTCTCCTTCAAAGATTCTTTAAAAACTTTCTCAAAACTCCTAGAAACCTTAGCCCCAAGTGCTCTTCAAAACCCTAACCCATAAAACTTCCAAAAACCTCTCTAACTTCTGTTTAAAAACCAGCCAAAATAATAAGTTACTTAAACTTTCCACAACCTAGCTATCTCTGGCATTGGTGGCACCACCTTGCTGGACATGCATTGGTGTTTGTGAAGAATGGGCACCAGTGGCTCTAGAATGCTGTCTACTCAATATTTCTTCACTGTTTTGATCATATCTTCTTTATTTATTATCTAAATTGGATGATTCTTATTGTGTTTGACAGTTGACTTAAATATCTTTAACTCTTATGTTAATCACTCTTGCTGAATCCATCTCAATCAATGCAAGAAATAGCATCAAAGTACTACTTGTTTACATTTAGCTTTTCTTCAACTTGGTTTGTTGATTGAAAAACCAAATAATTCAACTTAATGTAGTGTTTCATCAAATATAGTAACAAAATAATAAAATATGCTAATGAGGTTCCAAAAGATGTGAATTTGGGTATTAAAATATAGTATATTATAGACTCATCAAATACCCCCAAACTTAGCTTATGATCATCTTTAAGCAAAATAGCAATCAAACTAGTGAAGCGATCAGGATAAATCTCTCTCAGATAGTCAAACATATGCCAGATAAATTACACATATACACATGATTCAGAACTCACTCATCATAACCATGGTGGAAGTGGAAATCTAAAGAAAGTATGGCCATCTATCAAAAAGTATAGAAAGAAGAACCAGAAATCCCAGAGTTTTGGAGCTTGGTGTGACAATGACTCATCTATCTTAGTGGATTCTAAATCTGATAATGAGGAGTGTCATATTGGCCTAATGGCACATGAAGATGAACAAAAAGAGAGCAATGTTTTAGATAGGTAAGTTATGATGAGTTCTTGTTTGAATAGCAAAAATAACATACTACACTTCTTGATGAATCAAAGTTGGTAATTGAAAAATATGCAAAGTTGAAAAAGGAGTTTCAGATTCAAAAGAAAGTGATACTAAGAATACAATTGGAATTTAATGTTCTTTTTAATGAGTATCCAAAATTGAAATAAGAATATGACCTTCTAAAAATCAACTTAAAGAAATTGTTGGATGAAAATCAAAAGTTGAAACAATGGTGTACTTCTTTGAGAAATATAATCAGTCAGTTGGAACACAATAGTTTAAATTGTCAGAATATTGTCACATATGTCAGAAGGAAAACTTTCATCTTCTGCAATGGGCACTATTATTTTTGCAATAAATTTTGGCATGTTGCTTACAACTGTATAATAAAAGATTGCAAAAAAATGAGAAAAAATAGATCTAGATGTCTACACAAACTATCTTCATAACTGACAAATATGGACCCAAATATGGTTACAAAAAACCTAAGTTTTTCTTTTTTAGCTATGCTTGACTTCAAGAATAAAATCTAGTTGGTACCTTGATATTGGATGTTTACTTCACATGATAGGAAGCAAGCATTTGTTTAAAAGTTTATCTTTTTAGTATAAAGGTAGAGTAACTTTTGGAGAAAATAATCAAGGAATAATAAGAGGAATAGGTATGGAAAGCATTTTAGGTACATATATTATTGATGTGTATTATGTAGAAGGTCTTAACACAACCTTTTAAGCATAAGCTAGTTGTGTGACAAAGGTTTTGAAGTTATGTTCAAGTCTAATAATGTATTGTTCGCAATGATATAGGAAATAGTATATGTTGTGGAAAGCATAATAGAAATGTGTATACTTTAGACCTTAGTACAGATCATGTAAGATGTCTATTTGCAGTAGACAATGAGCCTTTATTACGGCTCAAATGACTTGGACATGCCAAAATATACACAATCAAGAAGCTTATGAAACTTGATCTTGTAAAAGGTTTACCAAAAATGAAGATTAATGTGGATCATGGTTGTGATGCATGCCAATTTGGCAAACAAACAAAAGCTTCTTTCAAATAAAAAAAATGTTATTTCTACCACAAAGCCTCTTGAGTTATTGCATATGGATCTTTTTGGACCTATACCAAAAAGAAGTTTGAGTGGCAAATAGTATGGATATGTAATTGTCAATGATTTTTCAAGATAAACTTTGGTATTGTTTCTAGGTGGCAAAGATGAATGTTTTGAACTTTTCAAGAAATTTCATTACAAAGTAAAGAATGAAAGTGGTACAAGAATTCTTTTAATTAGAAGTGATCATGGAAAGGAATTTGACAATAATCAATTTACTAACTTTTATGTTGAACTCTGAATAACTCAGAACTTTTCAACACCTAGGACTCAACAAAATGGAGTGGTTGAAAGAAAGAATAGAGTTTTGGTTGAAATGGCTAGAACAATATTGATTGATGTAAATCTTCCTCATAGATTTTGGGCTAAAGCTATAAATACTACATGATATATAATCAATTATGTTTACATTCATCCAATTCTAAAAAAAGCTTCTTGTGAATTGTGGAAAGGAAGAAGGCCAAACGTTGTATATTTTCATTCCTTTGGTTTTAAATGCTTTATCTTGAATAATGGAAAAGATAAATGTTGTAAATTTGACAAAAAAGTGATTAAGGTATATTTCTAGGGTATTCTTTTTCCAAAAAAGCATACTATATCTACAATAAGTGAACATACATGGTAGAAGAGTTAGCCCATATAAAATTTAATGAGACTAACTCTTGGTTTAGAAAGGTTGTTAATGTAGATGATGATACTGAGAGATTTGATTTCCTTGAAGCATCAAATGAAGTTTAGCAAGGATCTAAAGATTTACCATAATCTAAATCATCACATCCTCTTGATGAAAACATTGAAACTCATAAAGAATAGGTAAGTGAAGGTGAGTTGCCCGTATCATATAGTTAGTTCATACTCATAGGGATCATTTTTAGAGGATTTCATAGGAGATGTATATGATAAAGTGAGAACTCATAGCTCACTTCATAATGTCCATAGTAATTTTGCTTTCTTATCTTAGATTGAACCCAAAATAGTGAAAGATGTCATTTTAAATGAAAATTGGATCATAGTAATGCAAGAAAAGCTATATTAGTTTAAATATAACAATGTATGAAAACTTATTCCAAAACCAAATGATTAGTCTTTCATTGGCACGAAATGGATCTTTCAAAATAAACTTAATGAATTTGGGATTTTTATAAGAAATAAAGCATGTTTTGTCACACAAGGATATTTCCAAGAAGAAGGAATAGATTATGATGAGACCTTTGCACCTGTTATAAGACTTGCGGCCATAAAAATTTACTTGCCTTTATATCTTTCAATCAATTTTGATTATTTCAAATGGATTTAAAGAGTGCATTCTTAAATGGATATTTAAATGAAGAAGTTTATGTCAAACAACCTCCCAACTTTGAAGATCATGAACGCCCATATTATGTTTTTAAACTAACAAAAACATTGTATAGTCTTCAACAATCTCCAAGAGCTTGATATGAAAGATTGAGTGGGTTTTTATTAAGTAAAAAGTTTCAAAGAGGTAAGGTTGACCAACTTTATTCATTAAACATATTCATTCAAACATTCTAGTTATACAAATCTATGTGAATGATATCATCTTTGGTATACAAATGAAAAATACTGCACGGAGTCTGAAATTTTGATTAAAAGTAAATTTAAAATGAGTATAATGGGTGAACTACAATTTTTACTTAGACTACAAGTAAAACATACCGATGAACATATTTTTATTTCACAAAAAAAATATATCAAAGAAATGGTAAAAAAGTTCAAAATGGAGAACTTAAAACACATGGCAACACCTATGACTGCAAGTATCAAAACGGATAAAAATGAAAGTGGTAAAAGTGTACATCAAAGTCATATAGGAGCATGATTGTTTCTTTCTTATATTTAACTACCAGCAGACCTGACATTCTATTTAGTGTGTGTATGTGTGCTCAATTTTTATCAAATCCAAAGAAGTCACATCTTTCTGCTATCAAATCATTTTTAAATATCTTATGGAAACACTCATTTAGGATTGTGGTATCCTAGAGGTTCATCATTTGATTTAGTTGGTTATTCTAATGCTAGCTATGCTGGATATAAAGTGGATAGAAAAAGCACTAGTAGAACTTGTCAATTCCTAGGTAGTATGCTTGTATCTTAGTACTGTAGGAAATAAAGTACTGTTGCACTATCAATAGCTGAAGCTAAATAATAACAACACCTGAAGCTGAATAATAACAACAACTAGTTGCTATGCACAAATACTTTGGTTGAAACAGTAGTTAAGTAACTATTACTTTGAAGTTGAATGTGTTCCTATCAAATATAATAACATAAGCATAATAAATTTGACTAAATTCTGAGTATTACATTCACGTTCTAAACACATTGAGATATGACATCACTTCATTAGGGATCATGTTCAATTGAAAGATATTTTTCTTGAATTTATTCCTACTAAAGATCAATTGGCAGATATTTTTACAAAACCACTTTCCACTGATAAGTTTTTGCAAATTAGAAGAAAGCTGGGCATTATTGATCCATTTGTATAATGTATAGCATGAATAAAATGAAATACATATATGTATGAATTTTATCTATTTTACAAAAGTTGACAGATTGTAAACATCAACAGACTAAAACATTGATGGATTCAGAGCTAAGAGCATAACTTAATTGCACAATTTGGGCAGGATGATTACTCATCTTCTCCCTAAAACTAGGTCTTCCATTTTTGAAAAAACCCATTCATCTCCTCAAGGCCCTTTCTACTGTCCATTGCTTTTTTGGATGGATTTGGGTCGATTTCTTCCATCCTTCTTCATCAAAATCATGGTAATGCTTTGCTCTTCAAGATTCTTTTTTGGGTTTTTTGTTTTTGCCCTATAATACATGAATTTGAAGTGTTTCTTCTTAATCCCTATTCTCTTTCATATTTTTCTCATGCAAACTTGATGCCCTAAGATGATTAAGCATGTATCTTTGTTATTTGGAAAGGATCTTTGAAAAGCCCTTTGCTATGCTTGAAAAATTCAAAATTTTAGGGGTTTTAGGGTTTTTGCATTTTTTTGTGAAATTCATCCACGTAAATTTTATTTTTGATATATTTCCATTTTATTACATGGATATTGTGGTTAAAAATCTATGTTGTGAGGAGATGCTCTATTTATGTGTTTTAAGTTGAACTACTCTTAAAATTTTGGGTTGAATCTAAGTTTTCATTTCTTATTCTTATCATCCACTCTGTATTTTCATTCAAATCTATATCTCAAACACAATTATTCACTGTTTTTCAATAAATCTCAAGGATTATGTCATGATTGCTGTTGGTAACCTTTGTTCTCATTAATATTCTTACTGTTCCATTGATTTCATGCAACTAAATGACTATCCAAATAGTTGGTTTTGTGTTTATTCTATGATTAATGTAAGTAGATATTGCTTGGATAAACATTATTGCAATGCAAAATGTCTAGATGATATTGTGACAATTATTGAACCTACTGTATGTTTACATATGTGTTGAGTTTGGTTCCTGCTCTGTTCCATATCATATGTTCTTGAATTGTATCCCTTATTGTTTAAACCTTCTCCTTTGAATAATCTTGAGCCTTGCCCTTTGATTTAAATCAACATGAGCCTTGGATGTCAAAATTCCTACATGTGATCTTCATTTCAGTCTTTTTGACAGAAGGTTGCTATGTTAAAGAAGGCCACATATAGGAGAAAGGGAAGAGGAAGTCGGTGGATACCTCTAAACCTAGACTTTCTCCTCCCAGAACAAGAGGAATTTCAATTCAAGAACCCTTTGAAACTCTAGCCAAACAAACTATATAGGAGAATCTAATTGATGTTGGTGAAGGACAAGTTCCATTTTCTGAACCAACCCAAGAATCTGAGCCAAGAACTCCCATTGAATCATCACCATCACCCATTAATACTTCTTCCAAACCTAAACATGGGAAAAGTATCCCTTCCAAGACTAAACCTTCTCCATTACCCAAAAAGTTTAAAGACACTCTAAAATCATCCACGCCAATACCAAGAAGATACACTTCCAGAAAAAGAGTCCCAACTCCACTACAAAAGAAACCCAGATTATTACCCAAGAAAAAAAGTCAAAGTAGACTCATATCTGAATAATTTTAGATCGGAGAAGGACAAAATTGAGTTCTACATAAGAACTACACAAAAGGTAAGTTCTTGAATTGCAAGTTCTTTGAAGTGAAGGGTTTCGATTTGTTAGATGGCTGAGGATTTTTGGCATTTTTGAGTTTTTAGAAGAGAATTTAATGATATATGATGAATTAGTCAAGCTATTTTACTTTTATCTCCAAGAAGAAGAAGAAGGAGAGGATGGAATTTACATTTATTCTAGCTATCTCAAAGGGAAGAAAATTAAGTTTACAGCTTAAGAGTTTGCAACTATTATGAAACTACATATGTTTTAGCTGATAAAATCTATGACAAAAGAAGTTGTTGAATGTCTAACTGGGAAAGAATCTCTCTCAAATAGGAAAGGAGGATTCACAAACAAAGAATTTTTCTCTATGGACTTCACATTAGTTCATCATATAGTGACACATTGTTTGTCCCTGAGAAATGGAGGACATGATGTAGTAAGTATCTAAGAATGTTTGTTGATATACTACATTATGTATAATCTTGAGTATGATTTAGTGGATACAATGTTGCAATATATATTCAATCAAAAAGATAAAGCAAATGGATACCTTTCTTATGTTATGTACCTAACTAGATTATTGCAACATTATGAAATTGATCTATCTGATAATTGTTCTGACCTATCCCTCAAGTTACAATGAAATAAATATTGGAACACTTAGAAAGATGAGGTATATTAAGCATAAGGATGGCAAGTGGAGGTTTATTTTAGTAGTCCCTAGAGATAGTAAAGAGGATATTCCTGTGCAAGAAGATGAAACAACAAGACATGCTAATGAAGTAGAAGTTGAAGGTGAGTATGAGGTTGGAGAAGAATTTTTTTCAAGATGTTTTGTGAGAAGAGTAGAATCTAGAAGAATAGGAGGACTCCCAAGGAAAGAATGGGAAGGATCCTTAGGCCGAAGATGATCCAGCAGTGACTGTCTCATACACTCATCACACTCTAGCCACCACCATTTTAGTCCAAACTCCTATTATACCTACACCTTCTTCTACACCCCATGTCATAACCACCTCAAATTCTCCTTTGCTTAATGTTTCCACGTTGCAAGCTTTACTTGTAGCTAATCCAAGATCTCTCAAAGTTGACTTGCAGGAGTACATAAGGGAGCAAATCCATGCATCCTCCTCTATTGATCAATCAGACTCCACTCCTAAGAAGAATAAACAATCTCCTCCAAAATGAACTTGCCTTGAAGAAACATTATATCTAGTTTTAAGATTGAAGACACTTTAACTTAATCTTGTCTTTATTGTTATTTTAGGTTCACTTGCTTGACTCTTTGAATCACTATTGATATTCACACACTTATTACTTTATATTCATATTCTACATCTCGTTTATACAATTTTTCTACATGCTCTGCATTTATGCATTCCCTTCTTTTTGCTTATGATAAAAAGAAGAAGAAATAAGCATATTGATAAGGGGAGGAATGTTATTTTAAGTTCATCCATAGTTGGTTTTGTCATCATAAAAAGGGGGG
>JAYJMB010081972.1:0-21731 GCA_036873735.1 Pouteria campechiana
GGAATGATAATTTACTCAATACAATTCATCAATATAAGTGGATTTGGTTGGTGAAGTTGAATCCCTAGATATTTTATCCATTGATCTTTCTTCCTTTGCTCATGTGATCTATTAACTCAATTGTTCTATTTATAATTAGGTTTTATAAAAATTGCTACAACATAATTAAATAATACTGATTTAATACAATTTTGGTACTTGGTGTGTAACAACCTAATTCCTTGTGGGAATGATACTAAACTCACCTCATCTATATTACTAGCAATCATGTATACTTGCATGATACTCAATAAGCTTTTGGCATCGTTATCGGGGAAGGCAATGAAGTTAATATCAATACTAATCAAGATTGGTATTATTTTGATTTTTCTTTTATGCATAATTTAATTTATTATCATTTTTTTGTTAATCTATTTTTGTTATTTTCTTATTTTCTTCTTTTCTTTTCTGTGGTTTCAGAGAGTTTCATAAGTGACTAAAAAGATGGAGGAAGCTGGCGAGGTTGAAAATGCACACAAGCTCTTGAGATCTTTTGCTACACTGACTGTTCAAGGACAAACATCAAGCAAAAGAAGACATGCAATTCAAGCTTACAATTTTGAGATCAAGCCATCTCTCATTCAGATTCTTCAGTAATTAGTGCAATTCAATGGACTTCAAAGTGATGTTCCAAATAGCCACATAAATGTTTTTCTTGAAATTTGTGATACAATCAAATATAATGGAGTTTCTAATGATGCAATTAGATTGAGATTATTTCCATTTTCTCTTAGGGACAAAGCTAAAAGCTGGGTTTCTTCTCTTCCTATCGACTCAATCACTCGATGGGATGCTATGATAAAGAAATTCCTTAGTAAATTCTTCCCACTTGCAAATCTGCAAAGATGCGCGTAACAATATTACAACTTTTATGTAAATGGATAATGAATTACTATACAAATCATGGGAAAGATTCAAGGACTTTCTAAGGAGATGCCCACATCATGGACTACCCATATGGATGTTGTTATAAACTTTTTATAATGGATCTAGTCCAAATTTTCATTTATGATTGATGCAGTTGTAGGTGGATTATTAAACAACAAAATGCCAAAAGAAGCTTACAAACTTTTGGAGGAATTGACATCTAATAGTTATCAATGGCTACTGAGAGGCTATCAATAAGGAGACCAGTCAGAGTGCTTAAAGTGGATGCTCTCACTGTAATAGTGACATAGTTTGAAGCATTCAATCAAAAGATTTGTTGGTCCCATTCAGATGGTGACTTAAGAGTGGGAGGGTGGTTGAATTGAGTCTTTAAAATTTTTGGCCAGATAATGATTAAAGTACAAAGATAAAGAAAAGACTGATAACACAATGCACTTAGACTAGTATTTTTATAGTGGTTTGGCCCTTTACTTGGGTTCCTACTCCAATTCTTTGAGTTAGCCTTTTTTGCTAAATTCAAGTTCCACTAACACTCTCTTTGATTAGTACTCTTTTGATCAAACAAATACACTTGGTAGTTTTCAAGCTCACCAACAAACTTATACAAATACTTAGTAGGTATCCTGCTTGCTTTCAGTACACAGAGGCAAGTCACTTGTAGAAATATGCAAAAATAAATGTGTATAAGTATTAATGCCTTTAGCAAGCAAAATTTTTTAGGAAGTTCAGAAGCAATAAACATATTTCATATAATAATAAAGTAGTAAGATTCAATCTCTAGAAAGGGTTGAATAGATGGCTTTGAATGCTTCTTTGAATGAATTGCACTAGAGTTGAAATCATTGAAGAAAAGCCTTAAAGACTTAGTAAATAATCTCTTTTGTTTCTCAGAATGATCTCTTTAATTTATTCATTCTTACTTAACTTCTTTTATATTGAAACCTCTAACTTTCTCTGCTGTGTTAGGTGAGAATTATTTAATGTAGAGAAACATTCAAATTTTTTTACCATTGAGCCTTCTTCATAATTTTGGAGTCTATGATTTAGCATCAATTCCTTTGATCTTTAACTGGTGGAACGTTTCTCACACAATTTACATGTCATCGCTACTTTAGATGCTCTGATGTAATGTTTTGGAGGCTCCGAAGCAACGTGATAGCAATGACTCATGTTGGGATAGTAGGAATTGACTCCAAAGGAGTTTTTTTTTCTCCAAAGAGCTTAACTTGTGACTCCAAACTTTGAAATACTTCTCTATTTTTGAAATGCTTTACTTGGATCCGAAGTGCTTGTCTTTTGACTCCGACAAGTCGTAGTCGCTAAAGAGTATCTTGATAGCTCCGAAGGCTCTCAATGTTTTCTCCAAAGTACCTTGTCTTGACTCTGAAGCATCATTGCTAACTCTAAGGTTATTACATTTGTAGTTTAGAGGGGCTTTACTGGCTCTGAAGGTCATTAGCTTGTGACGTCTAAGTGCTTCAACTTACTCTAAAGGTTATGAGCTTATAACTCTGAAGTAATTTAATCACTCTAAAGTTATTTTCTTTTATCTCCGAAGTGCTCCAATGGCTCTAAGGTGTTTATGCTTATTCTGAAGCTTATGACTTTGTGACTTCAAAGGGTTTCTAAAATGCTTCATTGGCTCTGAAGGGGTATCCTTTTTCCCCTCTAAAGTACTTGAGCAACTCCAAAGTTGACCCCAAAGTTCCCTTAATAACTCTAAATTTTTTTTCTTCTTTTAAGTATATTTGTAATTTTATATACTTAGTTTTCTTGAGCATTTACTTGGTTTCTTCCTTTAAGCATCATGAAGTTTATTCTCAAGATTAGTTTAAAAAACATTTCCGCAAAATACTTGAGAATAAATTATTAGTACCTTAATGTTTCACTCATGTTTTTGCTCATCATCAAAATATACTTGGCTAAGAATGTTCAACATCAAAATCAATCTAGATAATAGTGTATGTTTAACATTCTCCCCCTTTTTGATGATGACAAATCATTGAGTGTTATAACTTTCAAGATTATGCAAATAAAGAAAATTTAAAGCGGCTAAATGCATGTTTGATGTTCAATGAAATTCTATTAACCTAGTGCAACTCTGACTGAAAGAAACAAAATGACTTCACATAGCTTATTATTATACAATACAAAATATGACCAAAATTACATACAGAATGGATTTCTGTAAAAAATTATATATTGCTAGAGAATGCAAAAAAAAAAATCATACATCAGAGAGATGGCAATCAAAGATATTTAAAGAAAGAAATGGATGTAAAGATGCAGCAGAATTAGTGAGATGATCTGGGTTTTCTCTTATAGGTTTTAGGAGGGGTAAGAGGAGGCATGGGTTGAGAGGATAATGGTGTAGGAGAGGACTTTGATGGTTTAGGAGTGGTTTTCTTCATTCTTTTTGGTGGAGGAGATGGAATGAAAAATGGATCTTTTGGAATTGCAATTGGGGGTTCATGAGTGTAGATAGTGGGTTCACAGTCAGTGACAAGAATGAAATCAATGCGCTCTCGAAAGGTTGGATCTAATAACTCAAGAAAGCATATAGGATCCCCTTTTAAGAGGGCTTATATGTTGGCATTCATCCTTACAGTGTATTCTTGATAGGTCATGGTGATTGGAAAAAGAGGAGCCTTTTTGTGATCTTTTGGAGGTGGAATTCTTAGCTTCCTCTTGGGTATAGAAGAGGATGGCTAAGATGAAGATGATGGCTGGGGTAATAGTTTTGGTTTTGGTATTGCTATAGGAGGTTTTCTTATGGTTTTAGCTTTGGTAGAAGGGGGTGGTGAGGTTTTTGGTTTTGGTAAAGGGGTTGGTTGGGATAATTCACCCGAATTTTATGAAGAAGTGATTGATCATCAAGCTATGGATAAGGAAGTGGAAGATTGTTAGCAATAGTTTGCAAATTAGCTTCCGAATAGAATAAAGATTCTTCCTCAGTTATAAGAATGTTGTTGAATTGTCCTAAGATAGATGGAAAAACTATTCTATGGGGCCTTGATGCTAGAAGCATCTGAAGAAGTTTCTAGGTGTATGCATCTTGAAAAGCTTTCAGTGGTTGGAATAGATGGAGGCTGTGTTGGAGGAGATGGATTAGCAATTTTAGTAGGTTCACCATCAGGTTGAACAACTTCTGGAATTGCAGGAGATGATTGTGGAGAGTGTATGGGGGAGGATACTACTGTTATGGGTGAGTTAGTTCTAAATGGAGAGAAGTGAGATGTAGATGGTGGATGATAAGCTTGACCTCTAAATGACTCTACTGGTAACGTTAGAGAGTCAAGTCTTTGATTAATCTTATCAGCTTTTAAGATCATAGATGACATGGAGTAGTGAATTCTTTGATCAATTATATTAATTTGAAGAGCTAGAGTTGAAAAAAGATTTTCAATATTCTCAAGTCTATTTTCTAAATGTTGTGGAATAGGTTGAGTAGTGGGGATTGATGAAGTTGTAGGTGTGGATGGTTGATGAGTGTGTCTTATGGGAGAGGGAGGTCTGATGGGTATGAAGGATGTAGTCACTGCTGCTCCTACTATTTCATGCTCTTCTCTCAAAATTTCTCTTGACTCCTCTATTCTGACAGATCTTTCTGCTTCTCTTGGAGTCGCTTTTGTTTTTTGTTCCAAAGTTTCTTCTCTTGTTATTCTTTCTTCTTTTTCTTCTTCTTCTCCTTGCTCTAATTTGGATCCTTTTAATTAATCTACTTTTCCTAATTTTTCATTAATCCAGCCTTGTGGGGTTTGCTTGAAACTCATTCTCTTCAAAGTCTTCTCATCAATTATCTTTTAGTCCCTTGAAAGTTCAATGTTCCTTAGACAGACTGACTCCTAGTTCCCTTATTAGCTTAGTCAGATTCATTCCATAAGGAAGAGGGAATCTTGAGGTGCTCTTAAGTGAATAAATATGATCTAACATTACTTTTGCCAGATCAACTTTCTTTCTACTTTTCAAGCACCACAATATTCTTCCATCTTTTTTTGATACATCTTCTGTTGCTCCTTTTCTTAGATACACATTATTTATCACAATCATGTAAGCTAATTTTATACTTAAGCTTAGATGGCTAGAGTGAAGAAAATTCTCTCTCATCTATTTCTGCTCCTGCCAAATCTAAAAAACTTCTTTGTCTGGTAGGCCATTTTGGTTCAACTTCTACCAAAGGAAGATTAAAACATCTTCTCAAATTTTCTATGAACACATCAATTTCCACTTCTCCTATCCATGACCTCTCTATTATAAGGTTAAGGTTGCAAATTAGGGCTCTCACGGGTCTTGGATAGAACTGATCTCTGCAGCTTACATACTCCATCCATCATTGATGTCTTAACCATTCACACATTTCTAAATTCATCCCGCTATTTCCAAAGACATCAAAACTGAAAACCCTTCCTTTTATGATTTTTCTATCATAGTATCTTTCCATGTACCTAGTATAATCAAACTTGTTATTGAGAAATGTTATCTCAAGTGTATTGGTTTCATGTCTGATTCTTTTGGTGGCTCTTTTCTCTGGGTACTCTTCTCTTTCTTTAATCTTTCCATCTATAGACTTGGTAGTTCCTTTTATTCTCACCATTACAATAGAAGAGGATTAGGGTTAGGATGCTTAAGATGGGAAAAGATGATGGAGAGGAAGCGATGGAAGGATTGGTTGAACTAAAAAGTTTGAATCAAGTGGGAAGATGCAAATTTTCTCTAAAAGGAAGTTTTGGGATGCTTGAAGAAAAGGGTTTTTAGCTTTTTGGAGGTCTTAGAGTGTTTAAATAAGGTTTAGTATTAACAGATTCTCTAATTTGGGTTTCAGTTTCTCCAAAATACTAAGGTTTTTTGTTTTAGGAGGATCCAAAATGTAGATGTAAAGAGTTATGCAATGTTCGGAGGCAACAAATTAGATAGGGTTTTGATTCTGTGACTTTGAAGATTTACTTCAAAGGTAACATAGCCTATTAGAGGCTACAAAATAGTACATAGGGTTTCTGGAGGTACCAAAAAACATTTATCTTCGGAGGTTCTAATATTTTATTTCGAAGGCATGATCGATCTTCGAAGGCGTCTTGGTCAATCACTAGAGGGTCCAAAGGATGTTTCGTAAGCTCAGAAAGGTTACAAATTTTCAATTTGTTATTTTAAGCATTTTTCAATGGAGTAATCGGTAAGGAATATACATTTCATCATATAGATGTTCTATTAATTTCAAGTTAAGCATTTGGATCTAAAACACCTAGTTCTCTTCTTAACTTACTAAATCTGTCTTTTGGAAGAGGTTTAGTAAAGATGTCTACAATTTGATTTTTAGTAGGCACAAATTCTAGATAGATGTTATGATTTCGAATATGATCTCTAATAAAGTTGTGCCTAATTTCTATATGTATTGTCCTAGAATGTAAAATTGGAATTTTGGTCAGATTTATGGCACTTGTGTTGTCATATCTTATAGGTACATCAACAAAGCTAAGACCAAAATCACTTAATTGTTGTTTCATCCAAAGGATCTGAGCACATCAACTGCCAAATGTTACATATTTTGCTTCAGTAGTAGATAATGTTTCTTGGATAACCATGATATGATAATATTTCCTAGAAATTGACAAGATCCTAAGGTACTCTTTCTGTCTATTTTATATCCAACAAAGTTTGCATCTGAGTACCCCACCAAATTAAAATCAGAACCTTTAGGATACAACAAACAGATACTTGGTGTGTCCAATAGGTATCTAAAGATTCTCTTTACAACAATTAAGTGTAACTCTTTAAGATCTGACTAAAATCTAGCACACATGTAGATGTTAAACATTATGTCTGGTCTGCTAGCAGTCAAGTATAATAATGATCCTATCATACTTCTATAGAGTTTATTACATATTGATTCACCTCTTTCATTTTTGTCCATCTTTATTGAAATGCTCATTAGTATTCCATATCTTTTATCATCTTTAATATTGAATTTCTTTAGAAGTTCTTTTACATACTTGACTTGGTGGATGAAGATTCCTTCTTTCTCTCGTTTGATTTTTAGTCCTAAAAAAAAGTTGAGTTCACCCATCAAGCTCATTTCAAATTCTCCATATAGAGTCTTGGAAAAATCTTGGCAAAGCTTTTCATTAGTTGCACCAAATACTATATTATCAACATAAATTTAAACTATGAGTATGTCATTCTTCGCATGCTTAATGAAGAGAGTAGTATCCACTTTACCCCTTAAAAAACCTTCTTTAATCAAAAATTTGCTTAGCCTTTCATACAATGCTCTAGGAACCTGTTTCAGAATATAGAGGGCTTTTTTGAGTTTGAATACATGATTTGTATAATGAGGATCTTCAAACTTAGGAGGTTGTTCCACATACACCTCTTCATTAATGAAACCATTCAAGAATGTACACTTTACATCCATTTGATATAGTTTGAAATCCATATATAATGCAAATGCAAGAAGCATTTTAATGTCTTCAATCCTTGTAACAAGGGCATATGACTCTTCAAAGTCAATACCTTCTTCTTGACAATACCCCTTTGTAATTAATCTGGCCTTATTTCTCACCACAATTCTTGATTCATCCAGTTTGTTCCTAAAGACCTATTTTGTTCCTATAATAGATTAATGGTTTGCTCTTAGAACAATAATCTACACATCATTTCTTTTAAATTGATCTAATTCTTCTTGGTGATAAGATGAGAAATGAAGGCAAAATTGCTACATATTTGGTGATAAGATGATCTAGTTCTAACTCTATTGAATACATCACCAATTATATGATTTTTAGGATGAGCATGTAGAAACCTCCAATCTTTGGGAAGAGATGAGTTATCTTCCTCATTTATCTCGTTGTGGATGGTTCAACTTCATCCATTGTTGTCTCTGATAGTAGAGCTTCTACTTGTTTATCTTGTAATCTCAGTTTCTCTGTACTTGTTGGAAGATTATCTATCTCAATATCAAAATTGCTATTTCTTTTCATGGAGTTAGTATGTTTATCGAATTTGACATGTATGGATTCTTGTACAATCTTAAGTCATAGGTTGTACACTCTAAATGCCTTGCTAATAATGGAATAACCCAAAAAATTCCTTGATCAGATCTGCTATCAAATTTTCCATGGTTTTTGTTGCCATTATTAAGAATAAAGCACTTACAACCAAAAGTATAAAAATAAAAAATATTTAGTTTCTTACCATAGTATAATTCAAATGGAGTTTTTTTTAGTATGGATATAGCAAAGATTCTATTAATAATATAACATGTAGTATTCATTGCTTCAACTAAAAAATACTGTGGCAGGCTGTATTCACTCAACATTGTCTTTGCCATCTCTTATAAGGATCTATTCTGCCTTTCTGCTACTCCATTTTGCTAGGGGGGTTTCTTGGTGATAAGAAAGTTTGAAGAATTCCATTATTTTTACAAAAATTAGTGAATCTATGATTTTCAAACTCTCCAGCATGATCACTCCTTATGGCAACAATGTGAGACCTTTGTTCATTTTGTAAACATTTGGTAAATACTTCAAAGAATGAAAATTTTTCATCTTTTGATGCTAGAAAGATTACCTAGGTAAATCTACTATACTCATCCATAATAACATATGCATAATGTTTTCCTCCAGCACTTCTAATTTTTGTTAGTCCAACTAAATCCATATGCAGCAACCGAAGGGGTTTGGTTGTGTATACTTCTTTATTTGATTTAAAAGATTCTTTTACTTTCTTACCTTTCATTTAAGCATCACACAACTTATTATCAAATTTGAGTTTTGATAAGCCAACAACTACATCTTTATTATATAGTCTTTCAATTAGAGTTTTATTGACATGTCCTAGCCTTCTGTGTCACAACATGGGTTCATTGTCATTCACAACAAGACACTTAGCTTGAATATTAGAAAGATCAACCAAATATACATTTCTATGTCTTCTACCATATACTATAACTGATCAAGACTTATCTAATATAGAACATAATTGGAATTCAAACACAACTTTGTATCCTTTGTCACAAAACTGACCTACGCTAAGAAGATTATGTTTCAATCCTTCTACTAGAAGAACATTTGAAATTATAGTGGATAGTTGTTGGCCGACCTTACCAATCCTAACTACTATACCTTTACCATTATTACCAAAGGTTATTATTCCACCAGATTTCATTTTTAGCTCCATGAACAACTCCTTATTCCCTATTATGTGCCTTGATCAACCACTATTGATATATCACATACTATTCTTTGTGGCTCCCAAGAACACCTACATGGATAAAGTTAAGTCTTAACTTTTGATACCCATTTGGGAACGAACCCAAGTAGGTTAGTTGTAGATAGCATTGGTACTCATTATTTCTTGGGCTTTATTCTTTTCACTAAAGGAGGTTTAGTTACATTTAGTACATTTGCAACTATCTTTGGAAACCTAATTATAATTTGTTTAAGCTCGAATTCTCTGTGTTATTGCTGTCCACTTCTTCTCTTTGGTTTCATTCTTAGCAAAGTGGGAGTCAATGTCTTTTTTCAAAGCATTATTCTCAGCTACTACTTGCTCAAGTATGCTATTGGTATTATTGTTATTCTTGAGCTTGGAATTTACTTCCTTTATTTTGGAGCATTCATTTGTAATTCTTTTAAGCTTCTTTTTAGTCTCTTTGTACTTTTCTTTTAAAGTTATAAAATCTAAATATAACTCTTCTAACATTTCTTCATGATCAGGAGTTTTAGAATTATAATTTACCTACTCTTCATGGATTACCATGAAGCTAATTCCTGTATGAAGTTCATCTTGATTACTTTGTTTGGAGAGAGTTGACTGATTGGAGCTTCATGATCTTCTTCTTCTTCACTCTCACTTTCATTTATTATGTCCTCTGGCATCTCCCATGCTACTAGAGCTGTCGTTTTCTTTTGAAATTTTCTGTTTATTTTGTTGTTGTTATTATATTGCTGTTATTATTCTACCTATCAAAGTATGAGTTGTACCTCTTCTTTTGCTAATCATTTTGTCTCTTGTCTGGTTATGGACAATCAAACTTCATGTGTTCAGGTTTCCCACAATTGTAATAGGTGGGTATATCTTTCTTTCTGTCCTTTCTTCCAAATTCACTCCTTGCATTGTTTCCAAACTTTTTCTTCTTTAGCATGGATTTGAATCTTTTTATAATCATTACCATCTCCTCTTCATCTCCACTTATGGATGCATCAGTTTAGGATTCATCATTTTCTATTTTCTAACTCAGCTTTAAGAACAATTTCCTTCTTGCCCTTAGGTTCTTCTATATTTTCTGCTTCATTAATATCTCATGAGTCATAAAAGAACCCATGAACTCTTCTAGGCTCATTGTGTCTAAATTCTTTGCTTCGTAGATAGCTGCCACTTTGGGCATTCATTGCTTTGACAAGGATCTCAGAATTTTCTTCACCATTTTGGGCTCTGCAAACTTTTCTCCTAAATTCTTTAGCTCGTTGGTTATCTTTTGAAATCTCTTAAATAGGTCTGAGATTAACTCTATCTCCTTCATATTGAATGCTTTGTATTCCTACATAAGAAGATTTATCTTAGTTTCTCTTACTTGTTTTGTGCCTTCGTGTGCAGCCACTAGTTTGTCCCAGATTTCCTTTGTTGTATTAGAAGAGGATATCTTATCAAACACAAAGGATGTAAGAGCCTAGTAAAGGAAGTTCTTTGCCTTGACATCTTTTTCAACTGCTAGAATGTCCTCAACAGTATATTTATCTTCAGTATTCAGGCAATCATTTCATCTTGGATGGTTTTCCATAGCTAATAGTCTAAGGTAATCAAGAAATTTTTCACTTACATCTTCTAGTATCCCTAATTTTTACCATTAAATAGTGGAGGCCTGGAGGTAGATTGACCTTCAATAGAAGTCTTTTGGAAATAGCTGGCCATTGAGATCTCTTCACAAGTTATATAAATGGAATAGCAAGGTATAACAAGGGAAGCCTACTCTGATACCAATTGTTGGTCCCATTTAGATGGTGATGCAAGAAAGGGGGGTTGAATTTTGTTGACTAGATAAAGATTAAAGTGCAAAGATAATGAAAAAACTGATAACGCAATGCACTTAGGCTGGTATTTTTATATTGGTTTAGCCCTTCACTTGGGTTCCTACTTAGCTTCTTTGAGTTAGTCTTTTTTGCTAAACTCAAGTTTCACTAACACTCTCTTTGATCAATAATCTTCTAATCAAACAAATACACTTTTTAGTTTCCAAGCTCACTAACTAACTTATACAAATACTAAGCAAGTATCTTGCTTGCTTTCATTACACAAAGGCAAGTACTTGACTTGTAGAAATATGCAGAAATAAATGTGTACAAGTATTAATACCTCTAGCAGGCTAATTTTGTATGAAGTTTGGAAGCAATAAACATTGTTAATATAATAATAAAGTAGTAAGATTTAATCCCTAAAAGTGGTTGAATAGATGTCTATGAATGCTTCTTTGAATAAATTGTAGTGGAATTGAAATCATGGAAGAAAAGCCTTAAAGACTTAGTAAATGCTCTCGTGTGTTTCTCAGAATGATCTCCTAATTTCTTCATTCTTACTTAACTTATTTTACATTGAAACCTTTGAATTTCTCTACTATGTTAGGTGAGAATCATTTAATGTAGAGAAACATTTGAATTTATAACTATTGAGCCTTCTTCGTAATTTTGGAGTCTATGATTCAGCATCAAATCCTTCGATCTTTAAGTGGTGGAAAGTTTATCGCACAATTCACACATCGTCATTTCTTTGGATGCTCCTAATGTTTTGGAGGCTTCAAAGTGGCATGATAGTAGTGACTCATGTTAGGATTGTAGGGATTGACTCCAAAAGAGTTTTTTGTCTCCGAAGAGCTTAAACTGTGACTCCGAAGGAATTGACTCCGAACTTCGAAGTACTTCATTGTCTCCAAAATGCTTTACTTGGCTCTGAACTGCTTGTTTTCTGACTCTGATGAGTTGTACTCATTGAAGAGTATCCTGTTAACTCCGAAGGCTCTCAACATTGTCTCCAAAGTACCTTGTCTTGATTTTGAAGTATCGTTGCTAACTTTGAGGTTACTACATTTGTACTTTAGAGGGGCTTTACTGACTCCAAAGGTCATTAGCTTGTGACTTCTGAAGTGCTTCAACTGACTCCGAAGGTTGTATGCTTATAACTCTGAAGTATTTTAATCACTCTAAAGTTATTTTCTTTTGTCTTTGAAGTGCTCCAATGGCTTTAAAAAACTTGTCTTAACTCCGAGACATTAATGCTGATTTTGAAGCTTATGACTTTGTGACTCCAAAGGGATTTTCCTCTATTTCTAAAATGCTTCATTTGCTTTGAAGGGATATCCATTTTGTCTTTGAAGTACTTGAACAACTCCAAAGTTCCCTTGATAACTCTGAATTTTTATTTTCTTCTTCTAAGTATATCTAGAATTTTATATACTTAGTTTTCTTGAGCATTTACTTGGTTTCTTTCTTTAAGCATCATGAAGTTAATTCTCAAGATTACTTTGAAAAATATTTTTGCAAAAATACTTGAGAATAAATTGTTAGTATCTTAATGTTTCACTCATGTCTTTGCTCATCATAAAAACATACTTGGTTAGGAATGTTCATCATCAAAATCAAGCTAGATAATAGTGTATGTTCAACAAGATTGATAATGTGAATGCTTCAATTATGAAAATTTAGACATGTGAATTCTATGGTGGTGGACACCTTAGCATGGAATGTCAGGTAGGTAAGACTTTTGCACAACCTAGTAAAAATGTTAACTTTTTTGGAATTTTTCACAAGGAGCAAAATAATCCCTACTCCAACACTTACAATCTAGGGCGGCAAAATCATCCTTTTCATGAAGTAATCAAAGTGCAATAAGACCACCACCAGAATTCAAGCATCTAGAAGAAAGAAAGTCTAATCTAGAAGACTATAAGGCCCTAAAAATTTCAAAAATGTAAATTTTCACTATTGTAAAGTTTCAATAATTTTTTTGGTGCGACATACTATAAAAATTAAATTTTTAAGAAATTTTATTATCAAAAAATTATAAAAATGGATGGAATATCCATATTAATGTGAGTATGATGAGAACATATGTTAATTAATAACTAGCAAGTGAAGAAAACTTAAAAGTTAGATGTGTAAAGCAAAAATATTGAGTTACTGATAATTTCTAGAAACTTTTGATTTAATCAAATTTAATTGAAAAATAAATGATGAAATTATGGAAATAATGGATGGAAAATTGATTTGGGCATATGATATATTGAATGGATGACTTACATGTGTAAAGAATGATAATTTGATGGCATTTTGAAAATTCAAGAGAGTGAATGTGCCTGGAAGTGGGTGGAGCATAGACTACCAAAATAAAAAACAATATAAAAAGATTTTTTTTTTGCAATGCCCATCCCATTTCCATTGTCCTCATCTCCCTGCCCATGTTAGGCAATGTAAACCCTCCTTCCCCATCATCCCAATTTTCCATTTTAGGCAATTTTGCTTCAAGTGATCCATAGCAAATGTTAATTCAAGTGATTAGTGGGCTATAGGATGTATTTTCTCTTAAGATCAGGAATTGGCAGTCACCCAAACATGGTGAATTATTGCTGATTAGTGAGACATACCAAAGGAATTTGAAGATTAAGGTAAATACTTAATATAATTTAAATGGTGATGATGTTTATGAAAGAATATCATGCAAAAGTTAATTTGTCTTCAATGAATTTCAAACCCTAATTCAAGGGGGTTTGCTGAAAAATTTAATAGGGAATTAGGGACTATGATTAGGGAATTTAAGGTTGGATTAATAATGGATTAACTATAGCTAATAATCAACAACATTAAACATTTAAAATAGGTTGCTGAATGTTTGAATTGTCTCACTTACACATGCTGTTTATGGGAGTTTAGGAGCTGGAAATTATAATTTTCAGCCAGGTAATTAAGTTTAATTGAAGCATGATAATTATAGTTTAATCACCTTCCAAATGCATACCCTAAATGACCCAAATAGCCAGTAAATTTAGTGCAAATTGAACACGCAGTTAGATAATACACTCATTGTGGTTTTTAATGAAACTTAATGCAAAATTTGCAATGATTAGGCTGAGATTTGGGGGCAAATTAAGGCTTTGTTAGAGGGTGTAAATTAGAGTGTATGGGCTATGAAAATTTCTCAATTAATTAAGGTAAGCAGGTAGTTGTTTTAAAGTTGTTTTAAGGTCAATTTGATTTCTTTGAATGATTACAATTTGGGTGCTTCTGATCTAAAATTTTTGTATACGAGTTATATGATTTTAAAAATATATTATCTACCCCCATGCAACCATAATTAATGTATTGTATGAGCATAGAATAAATTTCATTGAAAATAATACAAAAAATTAGATCAAATTCGAATGAACAATGCACTCATAGAATTCCTTACCAAGTACCCCTATTGAGGTTGATTAAAAACTAATTTATTGAAGTTAGTTTTCAAAAGTAAAAATATTAGGTTAAAATATATATAATAGAATACCATCACACCAAATTTCATGAGCAAATTCTACCAATTGACCCCTTACAAAAAAAATGAACATTAAATACCTTGAAAATGAGATGCTGATAGTGTCCCACCCTTTTAAAATTTTATTTTATTTTTAATATTCTCATTTTAACTTAATTTAAGCTAAAAGTTTTGCAAAATTTCTATTATGTTATGTGTAATTGACATAAAAAAATTTTTTGGCAAAAGAGATGTATAATTATGTCTAACATTTTTTCTTTATATTTTCATATTGTAATTTTAAATTGCTCAATTTACATGATTTTGACCTAAAATTTGGATGAAATATTTTTCATATTATTAAAATCTACAAAACAATTTTCAAGCCAAGTGGATACTTATAAACTAAGAAATAAGAATTTTATTTTAAAAATTATGTATATGTATTCTACGCCCCCGGGAGTGTTGGTAAATTTTAGTTTTGGTGCCTAGTTGAAGTGGAGCCCAATGTGGCCTGTATATGTATTTTATGATGACTATGGAGCCAACCTATGTCTGTCATGTGGCAAGGAGTGGCCTAGTTGGCCAATGGGCGATTGTGTGGGCAGCCAGTGCGGTCGAGCATTACTATTGGCCTCAATGGCATGATTGCTATGATTTGCCTAAGTAGCTTGAGTAGGCGTGTTTATGGAGAATTAGTACTCTTATGAGGTGATGAGTGCTGGGTGCCTTTGCATTCAATAGTATGGTTGTGTGGGCCTGACAGGTTTCTAGCCAAGAGTGTCGGGATGGACCTAAAGTGCTGAAGAGTGAAAGGGTAGTGTTCTGGTTTGTTTGCCTCTCAGGAAGGAGTGTGTGGATAATGATGGAGTCGTGTACTGATGCGGGAGGTAACCGTGGATTGGTAGATAAAAAGGATAGTATAACATGTCAGTATTTGAGTCGGTGTTTACCGGTTAATTATGTATACAATATCATTATGAGTATGTCTATGGAATAATTAATGAGATGTTAACATTAAAATCTTAATGAATGTAGCCATTGATTGACTATGACATTCTGCATATGGCATGACATGTTTTGCTTGGTGGCATTATTATTTACTACCCTATTTGTTGTTGTTTATTACATTATTTATAGTTATGTTTTTCCACTTACCTGCTTACTAAGTTTTGCCCAGACTCACCCTTTTATTTAAATTTTTACCTGATAGGTCAGAGGACGGAGCCTAACAGGATGTTGTGTCTCATGATGGGGCTAGGCTGTGACATTAATAAAGGCTTTACTCCTTTTCATGATATATGATGATGTATATTATTGGATAGATTTTGGATGTATATTAGACATGTATCATTACTTAGTTGTATAGTATGTCATTTTATGGTGTGGGTGTATATGATTTGACAACTAGGGTACAGTGTACCTCGATCTTGGTCTGTGGCTGCTGTGGTGATGTGTGTTGTGGAGGTGGCAATTATATAGTTTGTGCAGGAAATGGTAGGGCCTGGAGGCGACCATGTTATATTTGCATATTTGAGGGTATTTCTTATGTAATTATTGTGGTTTAGCATGTTGTACACAGGACAACGGTGTTAAATCAGGGGAAACTTTGCCATAATTTCCTATGAATTTACTACTAGTGATGCTCCAGGGAGGAGGGGCATTACAAAGACATAGTCACCAGACTTGCTAGCAGCACACAAGACTTCATGAATAACACAGGCATGAGATTTTAGAATCAAGAAGCATTAATCAGAAATATGAAAGCATCAATTAGGAGTCTAGAGATGCAAGTTGGACAGTTGGCAAATATGCTATCTGGAAGACAACAAGGATCTTTATGAATCAACATCAAGAAAAATCTAATTGAGATGGTAAAGGCTATAACTCTAAGAAGTTGTAGGGAAGTGAGACAAGAAGAAGTAGAACAACCAGCTCCCAAACATAAACAAGAGGAAGTCACTGAACAACCACAAAAGGCATCTAAGAGGAAACTATTTCCAGACAATCCCAAGCTACATGTGCCCCCAATTCCACTTAATCAAATACTCCAATAGCATGAAATGGAAAGCAATTTTTTAAATTTCTTGTTGTGCTTAAAAAATTGCATATTAATGTTCCTTTTGAAGATGCATTAGCATAGGTACTTTGCTATGCAAAATTTGTGAAGGAGACCTTAGCAAACAAAAGGAAGCTAGAGGATTATGAAATTATGAAGTTAATTGAAGAGCGTGGTCCCATCATCTCGAGAAAGTTGCCTCAAACACTCAAAGATCCAGAAAGCTTCACGATTCCACGTGCTATTAGGAATTTTATTTTTGGAGCATATGTTTGCTTGTCTTGCACGCTCGATTTCTCCACACTTGCTGTGAGTCTATCTGCTTTGTGATCAAAATCACTAGTCTTCTTTGAACAATTAGCAGATTTATCAAACATTACATGGATAGACTCTTCTACAGACCTACTACTCAAGTTGTAGATTCTAAATGCCTTGCTAACAATTGAATAGCCAAGGAATATCTCTTTATCACATTTGCTATTAAGTTTTCTAAGGTTTCCTTTTCCATTGTTAATAATGAAACATTTATAGTCAAAAGTATGAAAAAAATAATATGTTAGTCTTCTTGCCATAATACAACTCAAATGGAGTTTTGATGATTATTGGCCTAATATGAATTCTATTGATAACAAAGCAAGCGCTATTCATAGCTTTAGCATAGAAATATTATGGCAGATTATACTCACTCAACATGGTCCTTGCAATCTATTGTAAAGATTTATTTTTCCTCTCAGCTACTCCATTCTGCTGGGATGTTCATGGTGCAAGAATGGTTTGAAAGATACCATTATTTTCATAGTAAGCTGTGAACTTATGGTTTTTGAAACTCTCCACCATGATCACTTCTAATGGTAGCAACATGAGAGCTTTGTTTATTCTGCACACACTTGAAAAATATCTCAAAGAAAAAAAAAGGCTCATCTTTGGATGCAAGAAACATTACCCAGGTATATCTACTTTAGTCATCAACAACAACATATGCATAAATTTCCCTCCAAGACTCCTAGTTCTTGTTAGTCCCACTTACTCCATATGTATTAACTAAAGAGGTTTAGTTGTATAAACTTCTTTGTTTGATTTGAAAGACTCTTTTGCTTGCTTTCCTCTCAAGCATAACACAACTTTCCTTTGTCAAATTTCAGTTCAGGTAAACCAACTACAAGATGTTTTTGATATACCCTTTCTATCATGTCTTTATTGGCATGGCCTAATCTTGTATGTCACAGTAATGACTCATTGTGACTAACAAGATACTAGCTTGGATATCATACAAGTCTACTATAAACACATTTCAATGCCTTTTGCCTAGAACTAGAACCAAGTCATGTTGATATAGGATTGAACAAACATAAGATTCAAACATATCATTATATCCATTATCACAAAACTAACTAACACTCAGAAGGTTATGCTTTAATCCTTTGTAACACCTAGGTGTTGATTTTTAGGCAATCATACATTTGAACACATTGTGATTGTGTCTAGCATAACTATGATGGTGAATGGGTATGAATTATATATGAGTGATATGTAAAGTGTACAAGTTCAAGCAATTATGCATGGTTATATGAGTGATTCCTAGTTATTTGAGGCCAATTTATTATGCATTTTATACTATTAGAATGGGGGAAAATAATGGGAAAAGGAAACCAGAGAAAAAGATGTAAAAATAAATAAAAAGGAAATAGGAAAAAAAGGTGAAAAAAATGGCATCAACCAATTTGATGCCATGGAACCAAAATGGACACCATAGCGTCGAATCAAGAGAGAGGTAAGGGCAATAGTCAGAGAAACGGATGTCGCGGCGTCAATTAATGGTCAAGTCGGTGGATGCCTTTTTAAACATTGTTTCCATTCTGTTTTCTTCCCAAAACTTGTTCCATTTTCTTCCCTCATGCCATAGCCTTGCCCTAGCCCCATTTAGCCCAAATTCATACCATTTTAGTTAGGAAAATTCCTTATTTGGGTAGAGAATCACTTGATGTTTTCTTTAGACCTAAATTTTTTGAGTTTTAATAGTGGAAAATTGAAGAAAATCCCTTTTTTGTAATTGTCAAGAGGTATTTGTAGTTTTGGGCCTGGATTCTTTTTTGTGGATGGAATTCATGCTTGGATTTCATGGTAATTCACTTTTCTCCATCCAAAATTTTAAGTTTTTCTAAGCTAGGGTTTTGTAGCTTTTGTGAACAGTGGAAATTGGGAGAGATTTCATGATTTATGCATAATTTATATGGGGAAAATGGCCAATGGAGTAATTATCATGAATTTAGGAGTAATTGGGTATGAGAAATGATGAATGATACCAAGCGAGGGTTCGTGAATAGTGACTTTTGGGAAAATGATGGGATTTATTAATGAGATTATGGGGAAAACGATTAATTGCTTACTTATAATGTTTTAGGACTTGTTTAAGAATGAGATATATGGTTTTGGACAATAATCTAATTAGCAATGGGAAAGGGCTTTTGTGTATAAAATGTTTAAACAATTAATTGAAGAGAGTATGGCTTAATTAACATTTTAAAGTTGCCTTTGTAAATGAATGACATTATGGTATGTATAGGGCTACTTGAGTATGGATGGGAAGCTATGGAGCATACGAGATTTTGGAACCCTAAGAAAGTATGAGGTGACTCTTCATGTAGGTAAGTAGGCGCCCCCTATTTTGTTTGAATGGATGAATGGGGGTGATGGCTATCTCATGAGTTGTATCCGGGCATGTATGGTTTGGTTGGGGATTGTGAGAATCCAATGAATTGTTGTTGGTAAAAGCATATATATATATATATATATATATTTGTGAGTGTATGTATATATGTGAATAAAATGACTATGTGATTATTTGAATGTAATAGGATAAGAGATATCACATGATTGAGTTAGTATGTAATTGTATAAGATTGATAAGGATTATAATCATTATATGATGTAATTGTGTGAATATGATAGGATATGAAATATCCTAGGAATATTTTTTATGTATAGATTGAAGGGAATAGAGTGTACTACCTAATGCGATTAGTATATCTTTTATGAGATACAATGTGTGAATGCTTGGTTGGATGGGAATAATAGATATCCCCTTGTGTTGTATTAATTGATGTTTATGGCATGGAAAAGTATAGTCCCATGATTATTCTTGTCATTGTATATATGCGAATTTATATGTACGAATGTGAGATTGTGTGGATTTTGAATATCCCAAAATGCCACATGTGATAATGTATGTTGGTGTATGTAGATGGAATGGGAAGCATTCCATGAATTGTATATGAAATAGTAGTAGGATGTTGTGCCAAACTGTCACACTTATATGTGTGGTGCCTGTATGGCACAATTATGATATGATAGGTCTAGAGTGGCCCAAAAGTGATGTGAGGTGCCTGGATGGCATGATAGTGATAGTGGTTATGATTGTATACACCTAAAGGGTGTAGAGTATTATATTAGCCAATGAGAGCTTAAGCCTCATGAGTAAATATGTACATTGAGATTACATTATCAGATTTTATTTATGTTTTGAGTTAGAACATGTGGTTTTTGTTTAATTATTGTTTTCCCTATTATGACTACTTACTGAGTTACCCAGATTCACGCATTCTCATTCTATGTTTTTAGCTAATAGGTCAGGTAAAGAACCCCAACTATGGGTTGGGGCTGGGAGACAAGAAATGAAGATATTTCTTAAGTGGTATAATGATGTATAATTGTAATTTTATAGTGTAATTGTATTTTATATTCACAAGATCTTAAATGATGCATACTAAAAGGTATGGCATGTCATAGTGAACTACTCATGATATTGTAGATGGAATGATATGATTTCAGGGATGTATATTGCCATCATGATACGGTTCCGATCCTAGGCAGAGTTGTGGGTATGGGTGTGAGTGTTGTAGAGTGAATTGTTGTCTTATAATTATTGAAATATAAAGTTTTCGAGATTCAATACATGTATATTAGGTATAAATGCTTATATTTTAGGGCAAACTCTGCCAGATGTATGGTAGAGATTTCCCTTAGAAATGGGGAAATGGTGGGGAAATGGTAAATGTGTAGGCCCCAAGGTGGGGGCATGACATCCCTTGACTAGCAAAACATCAGAAATAGCAGTAGAATGTGATTGCCCAACCATACCAATCACAACCACTCTACCTTTCCCATTATCTCCAAAGGTTAATGTTCCACTATTTTTCTCTTTCAGATCAGTGAAAAGCTCCTTCTCCCTTGTCATGTGCCTTGTGTAACCTCTGTCAATGTACTACATGCTACTTCTTGTGGCTCTTAGACACAACTACAATGAAAATTTCAGGTTTTAATATTTGCTACCCATTTGTGAATGGACCCAAGGGGGTTAGTGGTAGGAACGTTTAGTACCCATTGCTTCTTGGGTGTCACTATTCTAACATCTGGAGACTGAGTAGCATTTATTGTTTTAGCTATAGCTTTTGAAACCCAAACCATGGTCTGCTTGGTCTTTGTTTTCTTTTAGAAGTATAATTTTGTTTCTTATGTTGCTGGCCACCTTTGTTCTTTAGTTTCATTCTTAATAAGGTGGAGGCCAAGGTCTTTCCAAGGGTGTTGTTCTCTGCCTTGACCTGCTCAAGTTCATTGATGGTAGGTAGTTTACTCTTAGGCATATTATTTTTATCTTTCAATTTGGAGCATTCATTGGTCATTTTATACAACTCCTTTTTGGTCTCCTTATATGTGGCTTTCAAAGCCTTGAAATCAGCATATAGACTTTCTAATTTTTCTATAAAACTAGAAGATTCTTATTCAGAAATTACTTCATCTTCATGGATAACTCATAAGCTCGTATTTTATCATGCTTCAATACCTAAATTCACATATTTTGGATCCTCAATTGATGTAAGTTCATTGGTTTTGCTTAAATACTGCACTTAATGGAGTTAGTTTCTGTTCATGTATTAAAACTACTGAAAATATGCAAAAGGCACCACTTTGAGTCAATTTTAGATAAAAGTGAAAAATTCATGTCGCCGTATCAAAATAAAAAATTGTATTACTTAGAGAGTTCAATGCCATGATGTTTTAATTAGTTGCACTATCATAACGTTAAAACTTCTGTTCATATTTAACATTAGAATTTCTGACCAGGTGAAGTGAATCATTGAAGCATTAAAGTAAATTTCTGTGCAATGAATATTAATGTCAGAATGATGAGAATGCAAAATGTCATATTTTATTCTCCTAATACTTCATCTTTTGCACCTATTTGATTCCTAAATAT
>JAYJMB010081983.1:0-21730 GCA_036873735.1 Pouteria campechiana
TCCCGGTCATGACGTTCCGTTCGCATTTCGTTTCTTCCTCATTATTTACTGTGCCTGATCTGACTTCTTGAGCGCGTGTTCAGCGACCTCAAACACCAATGACATTCGTGATTTACCTCAAAAAAACACTCCGCCTATAAAAACATCGTGTCTTGCTTGACAAGTTACAATTCTCATAGAGAAGTCTGCAACATTTGTATCTCTATACATAGTTCTTCGATCCTACGTAAGGCCCTCTCCTCGGGACTGGTGTTCCACAATCCCCCACTAAGCATTTGGCCTCCCATTGTCCAGTACTAGCAATGGTTGGAATGAAAGAAGGTCTGAGAAGTTTTAGACTTGGAGAAGAAAGACTGGGAATACTAACAGATGCTAACTTATTTTTGGATTAATGCGTAAATTAAATCCGACCTCAAAAATTAGAATGCACTCTTCTCCACCTTAACAAGATGCATGCATCTCTTCGTAAATAAAGAATATCGAGGCTTAGGGCATGGGCATGGGACTTAGGACTTGGGACATGGGCATGGGATTGGGACATGGGCATGAGACTTGGGACATGAGCATGAGTCATGGGACTTGGGACTTGGGACTTGGGATATAGACATGGGACTTGGGACATGGGAGTGGGATCTTGAACATAGGCATGGGACATAGACATGAGATTTGGGATATAGGCATGGGACTTGGGATATGGACATGAGCATGGGACATGAGACCTGGGAATTTGGCTAATGCCCCTAAATCGAACCCTAATGTGTTCGGGATGGAAACCTTTAAAAAAAAAAGACGACAAGCTGAACAAAGAGGTGCAATGACCTTCCAATCGCCCTAAATCACAACAACACAACAAAGGTCTTCCCCGGTATAATCACAGTAGATGCGTATAAATAATTATCTAAAATTGCATTTCAAAAAAAAATATTACAAATAGTTTAGGTTGAAGACCATTGTCTCAAAAGATGCTATCATAGAGAAGTACTTAAAGATCTATATAAGTCATACTATGACAAATATAAGTACTATAAGACAAAAAATTCGTAGTATTCTCTTGCAAGCCTTAACCTCTATTTCCAACACCTTGCAATTAGCCTCATATCACGACAACTCCTCTTTGGTGTGCTACATTTCTTGAACTTTTGATTTTAGCTATCAGTTCTCTTCGTGCATGGCATAAAACTGACTATTCAGCCTCCTAATCTCATGCATTTAATCCCTTCTAAATTGATGTTCTCTATCAAAAAGAGGGGAATCCACCTATCAAAAAAAAGAACATTTACTAGGACCATCCTATAATAAGACAATTAAACAGCTGTCAATTACATCAACATATTTATACAAGACACTAAAGAGAAGTATAAAAATACTCATGAAATAATCCGCACAATTGAAAAATTGTTTCCACGGGTTCTTATCTATATAAAAAGTCAAAATACGTACTTCAAAACCACATTTACAAGAAACTCTTGCAGAATATAGTAAACTTGTACCCTCGGATGAAGAAGCCATACGAAGTATTCTATGAAAGCCAATGAGGATTCCGTTAGTATGTCATCAGCATATATATTTCCCTATATATATGTATATATAGGGGAGTGATCTTATGCATCCATGTTTGTCCATGTGCATAAGATTGTTTGCGCGCACAATAACGGAAAGCCCTCAAGAAAACTGGAAATAGTTATGTGAATGTCAAAAAGGTTTTTCTATTGTTTGTTTATGTGAATGCTTATAAGATTTATTTCTCTGTTGTCTGTTTAGAAATTTATTTTACGGGCTGTGACAGCCCACAAGGTTTGAAATTATGGACATATCTTGGATGGAAAAATCAAACAAGTGGCCCACCACATGCAACAAAGTAAATTGACTCTTAATTATTTTTTAATCGTCATTCATATCTTTAAAATAACCTATTTATTTAATTTGAAAATTTATGTTGACTAATGAGAGCTTAGGTCTCATATGTGTCACACTTGAATACTAAAATGTATCTTTGAAAGGTGTGTTAAGGTAATTATATGAAACAAACGATGTAAAAAAGAAAAGTATATAAGAAATTAAGACAAAAATTGATATTATGAGAATATTGAAACTAGTAATGAAGTAAATAAATGACAAAATAGATAAACTAAAAAATTTTAAAGAATTAATATAGCTCTAGTTGGATACAAGAAAATGATTTTTATGAGTATTTCTATTAAAATTTTCATGAAAGTGATTTCTTTGGAGCTCATAATTAATGATTTTTGTAATATTTGATACTAATCATTAAAAAGTTAATGTCATTGTTTTCTCCATAAGCTCAAAATTAAAATATTTCCAGAAAATATTATAATTTTAATTGCATAAAGAAAAATAACTTTCTATATGGTTTGATCAAAATTTTCATATGGGGCCATGACGATTTTTATATGGACAAGTTTTGTTCATTATTTTATTTATTTTTTAAAAAAACTGCAACTCGTCAAGTTTTATTTAATGTTTTGATTGAATTGTTTTTTAAAGGCAACTAGTGTAACACCTTGTTCCCAAGACACTACCATCGGCAACCATACGACACAAGTGTTATATCATATTTATGCCATTAGGCATGTTCACATCACAGTCAAATCATAGGCCACTAAAGCAACCATACCACACAAGTGTTATATCATATCCATGTCATTAGGCATGTTCACATCACAATCAAATCATAGGCCACTTAGTCACACTAATGTCATACATACATCAAGACATTTCCACCTACTACATACATCATTCACATTTCCACCTAGTGCATACATCATTCACACATGACTCATGACTTATGATGACTTCCATACAATCTAATATCAGGAGCATTACAATTGAATATATAGCCAAATATAAATTTCAAAGCAATTACATAAAAATGCACAATTCTGATATAATGATCTAATTGCCAATCAAAATACAGCGCGTGTAGTCATGGATCAATCACATATTCACACAACATAGTAAAGATTTTTCAAAACACGTGCCGGTATGCATAATAATGGGGTACTCATTATCCCCACCATCAAGCTAAATCCCCTGAAATCACAACTCACGAATTGCATGTAAACCCCACCAAAACAAATTTTCGGAATTGATTAGGAAAAATGCACTTACCACGAAATTTTCTTTTTGTTCCCTCTCCAAAACGTCAATCCAACTTGAATCCCTACATCCTTTCCACGAATTGCAGCAAAGGAGTACGTTTCTTGATGAAAACCAATTTTTATCCTTGTTATCCATGTCCAAATGGATGTGGTTTTGCTCCCCTTTTTATGGATCAATTGCACGCCTTAATGATGATTTTGTTAGCTGAATTTTGCGTGCAAATGGGGCGTGAGAGCTGCCGGGGAAAAGGGGCGTGAGAAAAATGGCTTGGGCGTGAGTGGGGTGGTCGGTTGGGGAGAAAAGGATGGTGACGGAGCACCCTTTCCCTCAATTCCTCTCCTTTATGGTGCACGCCCATCATACACATATAATCTATTGAAATAATATTTTCACACTTGCATAAGACCAATTTACCATTTACTCCAATTACTCTCACAATATATATATATATATATATTATGATGAACAATTAAATCCTTTCACAATTTAATAAATTCATGTACACATTGTCCCAAAAATGATGATTTAAGAAATAATTTCTCATGGGTGTTATAAGTAGTCTGGCCGAATTTTGTTTGTTATTTTAGTTAATGTTTAAAAAAATACAAATGAACTGGCAGAGAGTTCCAGTCAAGTTTTGTTTGATATTTTTAGTTAATATTTTTTTTAAAAAAGCAACTAGCTTGGCCAAGATTTTGTTTATTTTGATTTTTTTTTTTAATACAACTGGCCCACTAAGTTTTTTTAAAATGCAACTAGCTAAATTTTATTTGATGATTTTTTTTAAACTCAACTTTATTTTTAAATCAACTAGCAGAAGTACATGGGGTTCAAGATGAGCAAAAATTACAGCATTCATAATTTTTTCCTCTCACTCCTTTTGGCCCCCATGAGTAAGGGGAAGCCCCAGCACTTGTGCATGTGGCATTTGACATGGCTGTTGCACTGGAAGGAGAACACCATTAAGAATCTAATTATCTGTAAGAAAATGCATTGTAATATTTTAATTAAATCATCTTCCTCAAACCTTTACAAAATTCATCATTAAGGACATTATTTTTTTAACACTAATGTGATCAATTACTAACTATTTGATTTAACCCTCTCAAAAATTTAATTAAATAAGGTGAAGGATAAAAAAAATTAAACATTCAAGCTAGTTGCATTAAAAAAAATTATACCAAAACATTAAAGGTAATTCGGTCAGGCCAGTTGCATTTTAAAAAAAAAATTATTCAAAATATCGAATAAAACTTAGCTAAGTTAGTTAAGTTTTAAAGAAAAAAATAGTCAAAACACTAAATGCTACTCATTTAGGCTAGTTGCATCTAAAACAAATTAACAAAAATATCGAACAAAACTTAGCTAAGCCAATTGCATATTAAAAAATAATTTAAATAAAACACCCAACAAAACTTGAACATATAAAAATCATTAGGGCCCCACATGAAACTTTTGATCAAAACATATAAAAAGTTTTTTTCTTTTATACAATTAAAATTATAATATTTTCTTAAATGGTTAGTTATGAGCTTCAAAGAAATCATTTTCATGAAAACTTTAATAGAAATACTCGTAAAAGTCATTTTCTTGTATCCAACTAGAGCTATATTAACTCTTCATAGTTTTTCAAATTAAATAATGATGTTATTTTGAAGATACGAATGAGGCCAGGAGTACGTAATTTTAAATGACCATAATGCCTCCGTTAAAAATATCGTAAATCCTTTTATTCCCATCTCAGTCAAACTCTCATTCAGTCGAGATCAACCATGTATGTTAAAAAGAAGGGAAAAAATGTAAGAAGATACTTTGATTCACACTTGCGGAAGATTACTGGAAAGAGGGTACTAACTAATATAGTCAAGAATTGATCCAAAAGAGTCTACCTTTTTTTTTTTTTTGGATGTTATTTCTACTTTGTTTAATATTCGGATATTCTAATATTTTCTTACACACTGGTAGTTAATTTCCTTGAGATGAATATTGAATATCTACTTTGATTTTACTAATAATTCCAGCAACAAGAGAGAGGAAGCTAGCTGTGTTTCAAATCTTGCTTCCTAGTAGAACCAATCTTTCATCTGGGCCCAGAAAGAATCGACGCCTGTGGTAATTCTGATAAAAATGGGTCATCAGCTTCCACAGGAGGCGCATTATAAAAATATCTAAAACCGATGGAAGGATCCACATCTATCACCCCCTCCAAGACCTTCACCACGTCGGACATGCAAGGCCGTCTTCTATGATCGCTCTGCAAACACCTTATGGCTGTCCGAATCATCTTCACTGCTTCTTCTCCATGTAATCTGTTCTCTCCGTGTGCATCATCAACCATATCAATTAGCCTATCCTCCTCAACCTTCTTGTCCAATAGGACAAGAAGGTGTGCACTCGATTCTCCTCGAGAGCGGTCGAGATTCCTCCTGCTACAGACAATCTCAAGAACAACAACCCCAAAGCTGTAGACGTCTGCTTTCTCTGTAATTCTTAGTTGCCGCCATTCTGGAGCAAGATACCCAGGGGTCCCTCTAATGTTGGTCAGCACTTGTCTTTGATCTTTGTTGATCAGTTGAGGTAACCCAAAATCAGAAACTTTAGCATTGAAGTGGTCGTCCAAGAGGATGTTTTGAGGTTTGATGTCCAGATGAACGATTCGCTGTCGACATTCTTCACGGAGATAAGCTAACCCTCTGGCTACATCCAATATAATCTGCTTCCGTGTCTGCCAACCCAGAGCAGGGAGTTGGTTTTTGTTGAAAATCCAATTATCCAAAGATCCATTACTCATCTGTTCATAGACCAGAAGCTTGTGAGAGTTATCTGCACAGTAACCAATCAGCCACACCAGATTGATATGGTGGATGCTGCCTATTGTTTCAACCTCTGCTAAAAACTCCTTCATTCCTTGTCCAACGTTTTCCAGTCGTTTCACTGCAATTTTAGTGCCATCTGCTAAAGTTCCCCTGAATACAGACCCAAATCCTCCACGACCCAGTCTTTCCTTAAAATCATAAGTGGCTATGCGCAGATTTCATATGAGAACTTCATTGGCATGCTTGGGATTAGGTTGAAATGCTCATTGTCATCAACATTTCTTCTTTTCTTATAAATTGTGATTGCTACTAGAAAAATAACCAGCGCAGTACCAACACCAGACCCTGCAAGTATTGCTGTCAAGTTTCTTCCCTTTTTAGATTTGTGTACCTTGATGAAGGCCGATGATAAGAAGTTGTAGCCAGGTATTGGTTTTGCTCTGATTGACAGCACCTGGGATATCAAGTAGCAGTTCCCGTCTGAAAAATTGCCTTTATGCTTGAAGAATGCAGCTTGACATGAACAGTTCTGCAAGCAAGCCTGCTTGCACCCATTTAGATCATTCAATCTTGGGACTGCAGCATTTGGGTCAATCAAATTGAAGTATGACAGGTAGCCAAAATCAACTAGTTGTCTTCAGTTGATGTCTCACATGACAATGGCACGATCCTGGAACAATCTTTGCTTGGTAATTGACTGTCTAGCATATTGAAGTACTGTGCTCCATCTACATCCACAGGGCAACTGCATTGTCCATCACTGCAGACTCCAAAATCCCCACAGGAACGAGGATACTGGCATTCATCTAACTCTTCAACTACCAAATCAGCCTGCTCGTACCAACCTTCCAGTGATCTCCACAGAAACAACCGCAGATGGCCATCAGGCTCCAATCTAATGTATTGATGGGAAGAATCAAGTACCGAACCTGCACTGGATACTGGAAAAGCTGTTTCTGAATCTCCATGGTGCAGCACTAACTTTCCCTCCTCAAACTCCGTATAGTTTGAGCTGTTTGTGTTTCCCCCACTTGTTTCCATCGCCAAAAGAAAATACATCAACGGAGGTTTTGCTTCAACAAATGCCGCAAAGCCCCTGGAAGTCATTGAAGCATAGTAGTGGAACCTTTGCTCCAGTTAGTAGCCGAATCACTAGCGACGACCCTCTGACCATCATATAATTTCTGCCCAGGAAGCAACACATCAACTGGGTCATTAAAAGACTGCCAAACTGCTGCACCTTTGTCATCAAAGAGGATGAGATTTCCCTGTACAGTGATGTTCATGCCTGCAACAGACTTACCTGCTGTGTCAGTAGACCAATCCTTGGAGCCATTGGGATCAAGTAGCACTAAATCTCCAGTTTGAGTTAACTCCAACTTCGCATTCCTCCCTACTGGATTATCTCTGTTGGCTGTCCATACTAGGCGGTTGCCTAAGCTTCCACCAACTACGAGAGAGTAGTGTGAATCACAGGATCCAGTACAGAAGAACCCCAATGAATAATCAGGATCACTGCCTCGAGAGAGGATCAAACTAATAGTCGAGCTGTCGTGAAGCTGTGATTTGGGTGACTGAATTGTTGTTTGACCATGAAGAAGAGAAGCTAGAATTAAGAAGGAAGACCCCACTGAAAACCATTAGCACTTGTAATAGTTGGTTACAGAAATCCAGATTTATGGATAATGGGAATTGAAAGGGAAAGCTTGCAAATTCCCATACTCCTGATGGAGAGAACTCAAGAAAACTTTTCATACCCAAGAAAAAAAAAACTTTCTTATGGTGAATAAAGAGCACTCGCTGATATGTATCAAGTTGAATTTTTTCCATCTTCTATGGTTGTAGGAAATATACTAGGCCAAAGAAACTAAGCCCACATTTAGGAATAATGAGCGGAGATTCCCACTCACATGGTGAAATGAACCTAATTTTCATGCCTTCAAATGCAAAACTTTATTATTCTAAATAAAGAGCACTAGTTGAAATGCTTGAAGTTGAAGCCAAATAAAAATCAAAGGTTACATTTTGGTATGTGCAAGCAAAAGTGGCTTAATACAAAGCTCTTTCCTACGCTGGACTTCGGGTGAAAGCACCTTTTAAAAGCATCCTGTGATAGTGTTTTGTTGGTAACTGTGACTCCCGGAATGCCTCAATTCCACAGATCACTTTGTGAGATTGTCAGAGAAAATGGCCCATGAACCAACCTCAAGAGGAGCATGCCTCCTCCAATTCTATGTAAGGCGCACCTAGAAACATCTTTAGATGACTCGTATTAACTTGCGGAATGATCAGATTTCACAAAATTCGTGGTTTAGTAATGCCCCCAATTTCTCCACTCGACTCGAATCATAAGTTCTCGCAACGTTGGGCAAAAATGGAAACCATGCGATCCTCTCTTTAAGCATGTTTGAGCAAAGAAGAAGAAAAAATCACATAGAAGAACCACTCGCCGGTAGGCACAGAATGTGACCGGGAAGTCCGAATCATCGCAGATGAAAGTGTTTGTGGCGTCTTCATAAGCATAGCTGTATGCGGCGGGGCACCCAGACCTGAACAGCTTCGAGTAGCCGGTCGCCTGACAAGTTGTCGGATTTGAAAACTCAAACCGTCAGCAATGATCGTTCGTTCCAAATGCAATGCACGCACTTTTGCATGCCACCGTCTCGCCGCCAGCCACAACAGCAAGCTCCGGTGGGCAGTCTGCCACCATGTCATTGTCGCAACCTGCCAAGCTGCAGTTTCCCCTGCCACCTACGGGCGTTACGACTATCGGCAAGTTGTAGCCGTCAACGACACTCACGTCGTAGAAACTAGTGCGGGAAAAAGGTGTGAATTCTGCAAGTGTAGGAGGAGGACTGCCGCCGATCGAGCAGTTGAGGGCAGTCCCACAGCCGCCCGTCTCGCACGTTCCGTTTCCATTTTCGTCGAAGTTGCAGCCGGTTCGGCCCCATATTCGACCGCCCCACCCGCCTGGGGCTGACCTGATTCAAGGGCAAAACCGCCGCCGCCATTGCTGTAGGGTTGAATTACAGGCCAGATTGTATGACTACAGTCGTTTTTTATGGCGATCAGTCCAGCTGACTCGGATGGTCCTGTGCCTAACCATGAAAAGGGAGGGGAATTTTAAAAAATCCCAAAGCTAGTATTCAAATGATAATTACGCAGGCAGGGTAATGGATGATAAACAAGCGGCGTGAAAAATCGTAACTGGTACCTTGGATAATGGGCATCGATATGCTCAAGCAAATCCAGAGTCCATGTTGCGAAGGTGGGCATTTTTCTCATAAAATAAAAATGAATTTATTTTTGAGTTTTGTTTTTTAAGACGTTATAGAATCTAACATAAATCATTTAGAAAAACACCCCAAGAATTGATTAAGATGAATAAGGTTAAAATATGTAGACATAATTCATTAAAAAATACAGATAATAATAAAAAAGCTCATGAGAAATAAAAATGTTCTTTAAAATCCTTTACAACATAATCAACCAATCAGCTACGAAAAATCTGAGTCCATCTCCTTGGTTAAGCATTTAGTACAACAAGAAGCCTACCCAAAAGATTTACAGAAACTACAGACAGAAAGATACTTTCTAATAGAGGAACCGTGTACTAAAAAAATATCTCTGAAAGAAAAGACGTAATTTGACTTTTGAAATAGTAAAATTATTAATTTTTCTACTAAAACAAGCTCTAAAAGGAACCACATAAATCTTAGTGTGTTTCCTCTGCTTTCGCTTATGCTCTTCGCTGATATTATTTATGCATTTGTTTATATTCTCAACCCTCACACTTTTTCTGTATTTTCTTATATTTTCAATCCTAGCACTATTTATGGCATTTTAATGTTTATTAGAGAACTTAGGAGCGAACATATGCATCCTTGGACAAGCTAACCTTAACATCCAACATCCCTAAATCAGTTCGATCTACTCATCCGGTGGTCTACATGGCTATCAACATAAGGAGGTGGCCTACATCCTGTTAGAAGGGTTCGACCCGATGAAATCCATATTTGTAAGAGCTTCTCAACCAGTAAAATAGACAAAACAAACACAGATGGAAAGAAAGAAATTACCCGTCATCATTAAGAGAAAGAAGATAAGTAAGACAGAGTCATTTAGGGAAGGCATATCTGCTTCCTCGCTTTTGTTCCAGTCAGTCGATGGTTGTCTGAATGCGTGGAAGCAGTCTTGCTGAATTGGAAAAATGGCGGGCGTAGTTCCGTTGGAAGACAGGAGGCGTTAGCGCGTCATTCACCGACTTGTCAGATAAATAATTGAGTTCAGCAACAGCTTCGAGGCCGTTTGTCCAGATTCAAGCCCAGTCTAGAGCCCAATAAAGTAAAACTCAAGTTCAAAATAAAAAGCCTAGTTTGCAAACAATAAATAAAATAAAATCCCAAGCTCAAACTTTTAGTCTTTCCAATAGATGAACCATGCCTTAACTAATGAGGCAGTTATTGGCTGAATTATTAAGAAATTGTTAGAAAATTGATTTAAGAATAATTTAGTTTTGGATAATTGTATTTAAAATTTTTCCCTATCTAATTTTAATTTTATTCTTATTTGGATTTAAAGAGATATTTGGACTGCAGTTTTAATGGATGTGGGTATTGGGACTGTAACTTCTCAATTTCGACTCCAGTTGGTAGCTCATAAGAAATCTGTTTTGGGTGTTTCTGCTCACTCAGTGGCATCATTTTCATGCTGACCAAGATGAAAATGAGAGCTGCACAAATAAGTGATAAAAAGGATTTTCCATGACGTAGTTTCTTTAGGTGTCATTCAGGCTAGTGAGATGTTTCAATTATGGTCAGAGAATTTTTCTTTAGTCAAGCACATAAATAAATTTAAGGGTTGCCAAGAATAGTTTAGCTCTTCCCCTTCTATTTATGTATTCACATACATGGATATGACATGGAATGATGTGAGGACGCTAACGTAGCTTAACCCAGTTTGTTTGGACAAGGATGTCACTATGCCTCAAAAGATTTACTCCTATAATATCCCTTGGCCATTGAAAGTCTTAGAATGCACTCTCTTTGGTCTTCAAAGTCTTGGGGAAAAAAAATGGGTTCTTTTTTCATTTTCCTTGCTCTATTCCCTCTTTTAGGAAAACTATAATTTTATATCTTATTTTTGTATTCCAACTCTCAATGTACATATTAGTAACCTTAACAAGTTATATGAGTTTTGTCAATCAACAAAATCAATACATGAGATCCAACAGTATTCATCAAAATAAATCCTTAGAATCAACAAAAATAGCTTTCATGACTCAGAATCCAGTTTGTCATAGTTATTCAATGCACATTGAAATTAAAAGTTACTTTATATGTAACTTGGCCATTGGTAGACAAATTGCTTTATCTTATTGCAGCTGAAAATTTTAATAATATTTTTATAAAAGCACCACCAACTGAAACACTTATAAAATGTCATCGTCTTTTTAAGCTTATAGGAGCTAAATATTAAGGTGGAGTGTTAGTTTATAATACTCAATTTTTTGACAAAAAAAGTTCAATTGTATGTTAATAGGAATTTGTTACTGGTGGTGGATGGGTGGGCATAGTCTGTGAAGTTGTGGTCAGTGCTTAGTAATAGGTAATAGGTTAATAGTTCTTAATGAGATGCTAATTTTACATAGTGGCAGGTTGTTCTCTGCCCTTTTTATGCATAGATAAGTTTGTTATAATCAATTGTAAAGAAATCAATGAAATGTTAGTTGTTTTTCCATTTATTTTCATATGAGTACTAACTCTTTTTCTTTCTATTTATTTTCATATATAATTTTTTTGCCATACCCTACCATATCTGCCTACAAAGCCTACTATGCATTCTTACATTGCATGTGTATGTCATATTTTTATATATTTATAAATGATGGTTATACATGCAAAAAATTTATGGATAAAAAATCTGACTGAATGCCAATAAGAAGACTGTTAATTTCTTAGATAAATATACCTTATTGCATGGTGCACTGATGCCGCCACTAAAATGTTTTTGAAGATTGTTTGGTATGTTGGTATCTTCAATTCAGCTCATATATCATTTGTTTAATGTATTTGTTGCGTAAACATTACATGCTACAGGATCTAATCGTATTGAAATGCACAGTAAATACTCAATTGCAGGAAGAATTTGGTTTTGCTACAATTCCAGTAGCAGGAGCAGAGAGAGCAAATTGCACACCAAAGCTTGCAGTCTTGCAGAACGGAACTTTCATCTGGGCCCTGAGAGAATCGATGCCTGTGGTGGTTCTGAGTTAAAAGCGGCATCTGTGACTTTAGGAAGTGTCATGGCTTTTAGAAATCTAAAATTGATGTTTGGATCCACCTCCATCACCCCCTCGAGGACCTTCACTACATCAGACATGCGAGGCCGCATTGTATGATCATTCTGCAAACACCATGCTGCAATCTTAATCATCTTAACTGCTTCTTCTCCATGCAATTCCATCTCTTCACTTGAATTATCAACAATGTCAATTAACCTATCCTCCTCAATCTTCTGTTCCAACAGGCTAAGCAGGTGTGCACTTGATTCTCCTCGAGAGTTGTCGAAATTCCTCCTGCCACAGACAATCTCAAGAACAACAATCCCAAAGCTGTAGATGTCTGCTTTCTCTGTAATTGTTAATCTTTTCCACTCTGGAGCAAGATACCCAGGTGTTCCTCTCACATAGGTCAGCACTTGGCTCTGATCTCTGTTGATCAGTTGAGATAGCCCGAAGTCTGAGATTTTAGCATTGAAGCAGTCATCCAAGAGGATGTTTTCAGGTTTGATGTCTAGATGAACGATTCGCTGTCGACATTCTTCATGGAGATATGCTAACCCCTTAGCTACATCCAATGAAATCTGCCTCCGTGTCTGCCAATCAAGAGCAGGATGTTCGTTTCTGTTGAATATCCAATTATCCAAAGACCCATTACTCATCTGTTCATAGACCAGAAGCGTGTGGGATTTCTCTGCACAGTAACCAATCAGCCTCACCAGATTGATATGGTGGATGCTGCCTATTGTTTCAACCTCTGCTAAAAATTCCTTCATCCCTTGTCCAACTTTTTCCAGACGTTTTACTGCAATTTTAGTGCCTTCTGCTAAAGTTCCACTGAAAACAGACCCAAATCCTCCACGACCCAGTCTTTCGTTAAAATCATCAGTGGCCATGCGTAAATCTTCATATGAGAACTTCGTTGGCATGCCTGGAACTAGGTTGAAATCCTCATCCCCACCAATTTGTTTTTTCTTCCTGTAAATCATCACACTGAGAGCTAATACAAACAAAATGCCAACACCAGAACCTGCCAGTATTGCTGCCAAATTAGTTTGCTTTTGCTTTCCAGTTTTGTGTACCTTGATGAAGGCCAATGACGAGAAGTTGTAGCCAGGTATAGATTTTGCTCTGATTGACAGGACATGGCATATCAAGTAGCAGTGCCCATCCGAAAAATTGCCTTCATGCTTGAAGAATGCAGCTTCACATGAACAGTTCTGCAAGCAGGCCTGCTTGCATCCATTTAGATCGTACAAGCTTGGTACTGCAGCATTGGGGTCAATCAAATTGAAGTAGGATAAGTTGCCAAAATCAACAAGTTGTGCTTCAGTTGATGTTTTGCACGACCATGGCATAATCCTAGAACAACCTTTGTTCGGTAATTGACTGTCTATCAGATTGAAGTACTGAACTCCATCTATATCTACAGGGCAACTACATTGCCCATCACTGCAAACTCCAAAATCCCCGCAGGAATGAGGATACTGGCATTCATCTAGTTTTTGAACCACCAAGTCAACCAGCTCCGACCAGCCATCCCCTGACCTCCATAGATAAAACTGCAGATGCCCATCTGGTCCCAATCTGATGTATTGATGAGAAGAAGCAAGTACTGAGCGTGCACTAGATACTACAAATGATGTTTCAGAAATTCCTGAATGCAAGACTAACTTTCCCTTCTCAATTGCCAAATAAGCTGTCCCACTGCTGTTTCTCTTAACCTGTTTGATTTCCAACAGAAAATACATCAATGGTGGGTTTGCTTCAACAAATGCAGCAAAGCCAAAGGAAGTCATTGAAGCATAGTACGATGAACCAAGGCTCCAGTTAGTAGCAGAAGCACTAGCAGTGAGCCTCTGGCCATTATATAGCTTCTGCCCCAGAAGCAACACGTCAACAGGGTGATCAAAAGACTGCCAAACTGGTGCGTCTTGATGATCAAAGAGTATGAGATTTCCTTCCGCAGTGATATTCATGCCAGCAACAGACTTACCAGCTGTGCCTGTAGACCAGACCTTCATGCCATTGGAATCAAGTAGTACTAAATCTCCACTGTGAGTGAGTTCCAACTTTGCATCTCCAGTCACTGGATTGTCTCTGTTGGCTGTCCAAACTAGGCTGTTACCCAAGCTTCCACCAACTACAATGGAGACATAGTAATAATCACAGGTTCCAGTGCAAAAGAACCCCAATGTATATTCCGGATCAATGCCTCGAGAGAGGATCATTCTAACTGTTGAGGTGTCTTTGGAAGCTCTCGTAGGGATTTTTGAATTGTTGTTTGACCATGTAGAGGGTGAGGTAGAATTGATGAGGAACACTCCACTGAGAGTACAAAAAAGAAAAGAAAAAAAGAGAAAAAGAAAAGAAAGAGAGGAAGAGAACCATTAGTGATTTTAGTAGTTGAGTCTTTGATAACCAGAATCCAGATGCATGAACAGTGGGAGTGAGTTGGAAAGGATGCAGGCATCTAGCATCTATCCCAGTTGCAAGAGAAATGCTTGGGCCCTGCTTAGGCTTCACTTATTAGAAAATGATTTTAAAACTACAGTATTTAGAGCTTTAAGGAGGCCCTTCCTTGCTCTAAACTTTTGGATAAAAGCCCTTATGCAAATCCCATTGTGGAAGTACTACGGTATCCCACATCGCCTAAGTGAGGGGAGAAGTCTTGGCATTTATGTGTGGGCCTTATGGAAACCCGTTGAGGTGCCTTTTTGTGGAGGTTGTATGGATGGTAACCACAAAGGGGCAAAAGTCGTGAAGACTGTGATGGTCCAGAGTAAACAATACCTTAGCGGTGTGGCCATGGGTCGTTACAAATGGTATCAGAGCCAAACCCCAAAAGTCCATGAACAGGGGTGTGTCCAACGAGGACGCTGGAGCCTAAGGGAGGTGGATTGTGATATCCCACATTGCCCGAGTTAGTGGGGGAGTTCTGGCATTTATTTTTGGTTCTTATGGAAACCTGTTGAGATGCCTTTTGTAGAGGTTCTATGGGCAACAACCACAAAGGGGCAAAAGACATGAAAACTGTGATGGTTAGAGGCAGAAAAGGCAGAGGATGGCTATATCAAGAACAAAGGCAAAATCAGGCACCAGAGTGTTAGTATGATGGGCAGAGGCCTCAAGTGGCAGCAGTTATTCAGGCAACCAACGTTCAAGAGGCTCAGGCATTAGACAATGTGGTGATAGGTAATTTTTATGTTTGTGATTACATGGTGCATGTTTTGTTTGATCCGGGAGTATCTCGTTCATTTGTTCCTGTAGTGTTTGTGGATAGAGCTAGTCTGCCTAAGTATCTTATGCATGATATCTCGGGCCCAAGGAACACTACAAAGTGCATGATAGGTGGGGTACATGTTGTTGGAACTTCTTGGTTCTTCCTACATTAAGTTGTGAAATAATCATATTTGACAAAATTAATTACCAGCCTCAATTTCACTCTCAAAGTCAGGAATGTGCTAATCAAGTTGGGGAGCTTGGTGATACTAGGCCCTCAATTGTCCCATCACCCATCCATCCAATAAGTGATACAGAGAAAATTTTTCCCACTCGAATTTCACAGAAGTGCATTACATGGCAGAAGAGCATTGTGTTTTGCCTGACCTTCATCTCACAAGCCCAGATAACCTGGATTTTGCCTGTCTGCAGGCTACACATTGCTCTCGTCCAACAATATCAATGGTAGGCTCATTCCTAACAGCAGACAATAGCTAATCTTACCTTGCTTGAGCAAAACCTGCTACTTTCTACTACAATGTTCCAAAATTTCAAAAAGTTTTTCCTTTCTGTTATATTTGATGTTTTCTGAGTATTGCGCACTCACCATCATTTTTTTCATTTTAGTATACTGTATACCCACCATCTGATGGAGGTGAATATCCCACATTTAACAGCCATGTATGAAGTTCTTTTAATTCAATAAGGTAAAAAGAAAACAAGGAAATTCTCCAATGAACTTTCTTCTTCAAGAAACCAATGTCTTCATGATACATTGGCCATCTTTAAGCAAAACAAAACACCTTCTCAAAGAAACCAGTCAAGAGGTTGATGTTTAGACATTTCTCAATGTGGAGTCTTCTCCAATCCTCGGTGGATGGCTAGGATAATACATGTACAGCACTCCATCAGGGTCTATAGATATAGCAATTTTTAGATCACCACCAGTCTTATCAGAACCGGACTGAACCGTTTTGACTGTGAACTGGTTGACTAGTCTGGTCCAAAAGTAATTTTTTATTTTAATATTATTAATAAAATAAAAGAATAAATTAAAATAATATATTATTATACAAAAGACCTGTATATTTAGATTAATATCTATAATTAGATTTTTCAAAATCATGTTGTATTATATTTAAAAAAAATTCAAAAAAACAGAAGCCCGGTTCAATTAGTTGAACTAGGCTATCAAACCGATTGGACTGTGAACCAGATGCCTGACCCGATTCTGATAACATTGATCACCACAATTTAGACATAATTTTAGGACAAGAAAGGTAGGGGGGGGGTGTTTGGGGCCTCCTAAAGAAAATGAAAACAATGTCTCAGATGCTATGAGTCTCGCTCCTCTGGTTGCACCTGATGAGAAGCAATGCGGCCATGCACTGCTTACGATTAACAATTCTTTCTCACAGAGTATAAAAAGCAAACAAACCCACTTACCGGCAAGTGCAGAAAGAGACTACGAAATCAGCATCAGAGCAACTGAAAATGCCCGCGGAGTCTTCAAAAGCATAGCTATAAGTCGCAGGACAAGCTGACTTGAACAGCTTCGAGTAGGGCGTGTCCTGGCAAGCTGAGCCACTGAACTGGCCCCTGCAGCAGTGCTCGTTCGTGCCAAATGCTTCACATGGACTCATGCAACCTACTTCTTTCCCACCCACCATAACAGCAAGCTCCGGGGGGCACTTCCTCATCATATCTTCATCGCACCCTGCCAATGTGCAATTCCCCCGGCCGTTGAGGGGCGTCACAACCACCGGCAGATTGTAGCCATTAACCACACTCACGTCATAGAGACTTCGAGAACCAGAGGAATTAAGGGAGAATTTCACCAGCGTGGTGCTGACATTGCCTTTGGTGGGGCAGTTGTCCGGAGTCCAACAGCTGCCGCTCTCGCAAGTGCCGTTGCCGTTTCTATCCAAGCTGCAGCCCGTTCGGCCCCAGATTCGGCCCACCCAGCCTTTGGGGGCTTTGAATTCTGATGTTTGGCCGGGTTGGAGGGTGAAGCCCTGCAAATCGTTCCCGACACTGCCGCTGACCATTGGCCAGATCGTATGGTTGCAGTCGTTTCTTATGGTGAAGTTTCCAACCGATTCTGACCATTTTGCTGCAACCCGCATAATGGAGGGAAAGATATTAAAATGGGAGATGGGAGATTACTCTAAAAATCTCATTAATGCGCTATGAACTAACAACTATGATAATTACGGTATTCGAGCTGATCCTCTTTAGCTGGCCGAAATTCTAAAAGGAGGAGGAGAAGGAGAGATCCAAATGACTGACTAATTGAAAACCCACAAATCAAAAGTTATCTTTCTTGGCCCCCAACACGTTATATTCTCTAGATCGAAAATGAAAATCAGGTAGTATCAGCTGTAGATATTCAAAATCCTTTGGGTGTAATATAGTTTTACTACCATATTCAAAGTCAGCGATCAGTGGCCGCCTCTCGGCATGCAAATGCAATGAATTATGGTGCTTTAGAGCAGGATAACCAGTATCTTGATTGGCCTGGATTATGTTCCAGGCCCCAATTTCTCCAACCACATCACAAGCTAGTTTAGAAATCAAACTTCTCAGCCACTTAAGATGATCACCAACAAGACAGATAAAAATCGTTTAGAGAGAGAGAGAGAGAGAGAGAGAGAGAGAGAATTACCTGATGTGGATAAAGCTACGAGGATGATTAGAAGAGCATGATGGAGAGTAGCCATCTCTTGACTTCGATCTCCCTCTGTTGCAGTCGATGGCTATTTGGGATTGCAGGGCAGTTAGAGATTCGACTAAAATCGACGAATACAAGCGTCCGAGCATTTCGTCATCCTAAAATGACATGAGGATCATTATTCCTTCAAAAGTAAAATCATAATCGATTGTCTTTGTTTTGGCTCATTATAGTACTTATTTTCAATCAAACGCACATATTATGGGTGAAATAAACATCTGAATTGATATTAAAGGAAAGATTATATGTGCATTACTTAATTCCAGTTATGTCTTTTGAAAATAGATTTTTTGTTACTTTATTTGCTCTTTTCGCCTGCGTAAATGACTAATATCTCTAAATACTTTTATCCAAATTTTTAACTTAAAATAAAGAGACATTTGCCCAATATTTTCGAAATATTTATCCACAATTGCATATTTATCAATATTTTAGAAATATTTATAAAATATATGTGTTTTATCAAAAAAAATTTATAAATGCGAAAATGTGATAGTTTTAAAAAGTGTTTTCAATGCAATTACAGCTAAAGAATATCCTCAAAAAATAATTATTTCATTCTAAGAGATTTAGATGGGTTTTCTAAAATTATCCAAGTTATTTCTTGCTTTGAAACTAATTATTCTGGCATTTTGATGAAATATATATATACTTTCATAAATATTTTAAAAATATCGATAAAACTGCAAACATGTATAAAAGGTGTAGAAGGCAATAAACGGTTCGGAATTTTTTGTAGCCGTGTGTGATGCAGCTTTCCAGTAAAGCACGTGCTGTACCCAATTTTTGCCGTGGAATTATTTTTATACAGAAAACTGCCGCCGAGATAGACTTTCAGATTTCTGGAAGAGAGCTAGCACCAGCCACTACCACGTGTTCTTTTTTAGCTTTTTGCCAATGACTTTATAGGTAAGACAGAGCCTCAGGCAAGCGCGGGAGACTTCCGGGTACCGATAGCGGAGAACTCTACCAGCTGCCCGTTGCCAACGTCGCAAACACGTTTTTACCGTGTAATTAGGAAGGCTGGCAGCTGAGAATGGTTATTTGCTTATACAATTTAAAAGTTTAAAAAAAGGTTGATTAATTATTTTATTATAAGAAAAATAATGGTTAATTATTTTTTCCAACCATATTGGCTGATGTCCTGGTTGTTGATTTTGGAGAAAACCTACGCGCATTCGCAGGAGTATTCTTGCAACTTTTACCTGTTGGTGCATATATATATATATATATATATATATATATAGCAAATATACTTATAAATTTGCTAAAAAATTATGACTATACCAATTCTATTCACAATGATAGTTTAGATATTATGAAAAAATTTTAACATCAATTTTAGTGGTTGCCAATGAAATTTTTATAATTATAATTTTTTTATAAATTTACAGATATATTTAATAATATTTTAAAAAACCATAGATATATCTATAATTATGAATAAAAGTTGCAAGCATATCTATGAATGCCCTTGAAAATCTATCTAAAAATTTGAGTAACCAACAAGCTATGCTTGTTCGTCCCTTAAGCTAATAAAGATGAAGATGTACTCTTTGGGAACGAAAAAAAAAGGTGAAAGAGTGATGGAAGAATTATAAAAAAAAAAAAAGGAAAAAGAAGAGGAATTTAATAAAGCAAAGGAAAAGAAAGAAAACCATACGATATTATACATAATAATGATTGAAAATAAAGTAAATAAAAATAAAATAAGTAAGCCTTTTGTGTGAAAAGATATAAAATAATAATTAAAAATATTTGTTATGATAAAAAATAAAATTAGTAGGTAGTTAAGATATCAAATTCTAGTAAAAGAGGAGAAAACAAATGGGATTTAAAGCAGGAATATGCTTAAAATTCATTATGGGACATTTGTGAAAGATTTCTACCTTCTCAGTTTTTAGCTTTTAGTCAGTCCAGATCATGGGCAGCACCAAAGCGAAACCTCCGCAGCCTTCTGTTCCAACATTCCAAGTAGATGTGCACTTGATTCTGCCCGAGAACGGTCAAAGTTCCTCCTCCAACAAACAATTTCGAGCACCACAATCCTAAAGCTGTAGATGTCTGCTTTCACGGTAATTCTTAATCTTCTCCATTCTGGAGCAAGATAACCAGGTGTTCCTCTCATGTTAACCAGCACTCGGCTCTGATCTCGGTCAATCAATAGAGAGCCCAAAATCAGATACCTTAGCATTGAAGTTGTCATCCACGAGGATGTTTTGAGGCTTGATGTCCAGATGAACGATTCTCTGTTGACATTCCTCGTGTAAATAGGCCAATCCTTTAGCAATATCAAGTATAATCTTCTTCCTTGTCTGCCAGCTGAGAATTGGATTTTGATTTCTGTTGAATATCCAATTATCCAAAGACCCATTACTCATGTATTCGTAGACTAAAATCCGGTGTTCTTTCTCTGCACAGAAGCCTATCAGCCTAACCAGATCGATGTGGTGGATGCTGCCTATTGTTTCGACCTCTGCTAGGAGTTCATTCACTCCTCTGCTAATGTTCCCTTAAACACTGACCCAAAGCCTCCTCGACCAAGTCTTTCTTTGAAATCTTCAGTGGCAACTCGCAGATCTTCATGTGAAAACTTCATGGGCATTCCTGGGACAAGATTAAAACTTTTGTCTGCTTCTTCCATGCGTTTTTAACCAGAAAACATTATAATGACTATAAGTAAAATAATCAGTATAATGCCAGGATTGGACCCTGCGATTATTGCTGCTAAGTTTGTATTCTTTCCAGATGTTACGGGTGAGAGGTTATCTGGTGTTTGGGCCGGGGCATTGTTCCCGATGAGAGTAGGTGTTTGGGCCTGCAGGCTGGAGCTGGGATTGTTCGCGATAACAGTAGGTGTTTGGGCCGGCGGGCTGGAGTGTGCGATGACAGTCCCGCTGGCATTTTTCGTCATGACAGGGCTGGGTGAGCGATGACAGTCGCGCTGGCATATTTAGTCATGACAGTAACTGCTTGGGCCGGTGGGCTGGAGCTGGCATTGTTTGCGATGACAGTAGGTGTTTGGGCCGGCGGGCTGGAGCTGGCATTGTTTGCGATGACAGTAAGTGTTTGGGCCATGGATGCCCAGAGATGTCAGAAAGGAAAGCGCTAGGATAAAGTAGTTCATGGCTGGATGCATGAATTGGACAAAGAAGAATCGGAATTGTCCCACAAGTGAGCTAGTCCTTAAGATCTTTTATGGTACCCCGTCTCTATCTTCGCTGACCACTGGCACAACTAGACCTGCAGAGAAATCTTTCTTTGTTTCCATTTGTTTCCTGTTGTCCTGATACGATCCTCCCTTGCGGGATGGACTGTGTCTGGTGAAGAAAGAAAGAAAACAGAATAGAGAAATAGAAAGAGGGATAGTGTTTTTTGGTTTATCATTCATGGACCGCCAACGAACAGCTAAAGCCCCTTTATATACCTGAATAGCCCTTAACAGATATTAACCGTCCCTAATCCTAACATGTCCCGGGAAAGATTGCAGAGAGAGAGAGAGAGAGAGAGAGAGAGAGAGAGAGAGAGAGAGAGAGAGAGAGAGAGAGAGAGAGAGAGAGA
>JAYJMB010081994.1:0-66593 GCA_036873735.1 Pouteria campechiana
TATATTTAGGAATCAAATAGGTGCAAAAGATGAAGTATTAGGAGAATAAAATATGACATTTTGCATTCTCATCAAATACCCCTAAACTTATTTGCTCATCCTCGAGCAAACTAGAAACAAAAACACAAAGGATATAACTATAACATAGTAACAACACAGACTTATGAAGAATACAATGAACATTGATCTTAGTCATTAATCAAAAACCTCCATAAAATAAGCATAGTTAAGAAGAACTATCATGATATCACATATGTCTTTCAATTTTTAACCTGAGCCTTTTCCTTTCCACCTTAGATTCCATGTGCATGTGTTTTGAATGTGATCTTCCCTATTACTTGGGTTGTATTACTATCACACCCTCAAACCTATTTTCTTTCTGAATCATAGAATGTGATTCCCTCAATTGTTCAGGCTGTATTACTACCACACCTTCAAACTTGTTTTCTTTCTTATTCATAGAGATGTGACCCCCCCTATAGCAAAGAGTCTTTACTCTTATTTTCTTTTATCTCATCTAATGTGTGTCTCAACATAGTTATAATGTATTCTAGAAGCAAAATTAAACCATGCATACTTAATCCCCTAAACTCATGCTAAGCATTCAAAGATTTTGAAAGAATTGGCTAATTCACTATGATTAATGTGTATAAGGAATCTGAGGGAAATTAGATAGAGGATCAAATCAAGCATTACAGACATAATGATTTATATCATTTTCAACCTAACTATTGTAAAATATCACATGCATGTCATTGGTTTTATATGATGACCCTGATTAATGTTCAAAGACACACAATTTAATTCAACCATAACTATACTCAAATAAGGCACTCACCATAAAAATAAAAATTTTAAACATAACACATAAACTACTTAAACTAGACAAATCAACTAAACACACAACACACAAACTAAACAAACTAAAACAACTCCCAAACTTAGACGAAGACATCCATAAAAAAATATAAAATGCTAACACCCCCAAACCTAAATACAACATTTTCCTAAATGTAGAATAAAGCATTAGAAAACAAGGATTTCCCAGAAATGAGTAGATCACTTGTCTGAGCTATCATCTTATGCCCAACTCGAATCTTCGTCTGGTACATTAGGAAGTGTAGGTGGAGGTGGGAAAAGAATAGAGAAATCACCTATTTTTTTAAAAATGTCTAGCATCGACTTTGGTGCCCACTCATTGTCTCCTCTTGCCTCCTTGGGGTTTTCCAACACTGGAGGCATCCTATTGCTACCTTGAAACACTATTTTCATGCTATTTCATCACCCTATTTGATCTCCTTGCTTGAAATCCTTATTTATGCATTTAACTTGTCAAACATGAAACAATAATGTATTAAGTAAAGCAAATAGGAAAAATAATAATGTAATCTAACAACCTAATGATCAAAGTAAGTTTATTTAAACTAATGCAACTAACACCTTTATTAACTGTCTAAGAAATTGAAATAACTAAAAGATAAAACAACTTGGGTTGCCTCCCAAGAAGTGCTTTATTTAACATTTGAGTAAGGCGAACTCCCTTATTCTACAAATTTTTCAATTTCACACACTTCATAAAGTTGCATTGGCACATCCTCTCTATTGTACTTCTTCACACGATGCCCATTAACTTTGAAAGTGCTCCTGTCTTTTAGATTCTTCAATTCAACCGCACCATGAGAAAACACTTGTGTGATACAGAATGGACTGACCCAATGTGATTTCAATTTTCCTATAAACAAATGCAAACGTGAGTCATAAAGCAAAACATCCATTCCAAGCTCAATGTACCATTTACAAATGACTTGATCATGATATTATTGGTTCGTTCCTTATAAATCTTAGCATTCTCATATGCCTCATTCCCCAGCTCCTCAAGTTCATGAACCTAAAGTTCCTTCTACTCTCCTACCTTTTCCATATCATAATTTAAATGTTTAATAGTCCAGGATGCCTTATTCTCCAACTTCAAAGCCAAAAATGGCAAGCTTTCCCCAAAACAAGTCTGTATGGACTCATTCTGATTGGGGTCTTGAAAGCAGTCCTGTATGCCTACAGGCATCATTCAGCTTCATTGCCCAATCTTTCCTTGAAGTGTTCATAGTCCTTTCCAGAATTGCTTTTATTTGTCTATTGTTGACTTCTACCTGCCTTGACGTTTGTGGATGATAAGGTGTTACAACCCTATGAATGATGTCATATTTTTTTAATAGAGTTGCAAAAACCTTATTGCAAAAATGAGTTCCTCTATTACTAATGATAGCTCTTGTAATGCCAAACCTAGAAAAAGTCTTGACTTTCAAAAATCTCAGCACAACATTAGCATCATCAGTTTTAGTGGTCATAGCTTCAATCCATTTGGACACATAATCTATAGCAAGCAAAATATATTAGTTTCCATTAGATGGTGGGAATGGACCTATGAAATCAATGCCCCATACATCAAAAAGTTCAATGATAAGGTTACCTATAAGAGGCATCTCATCCCTTTTTCAATGTTTCTTATTCTTTGACATCTGTCACAAATAACACAAAAAGCATGAGCGTCCTTAACAATTATTGGCCAATAAAATCTAGATTGAAAGACTTTGAGAGCAGTTTTCTTCCCTCCAAAATCCCCCCACAACTAATGTGTGGCAATGTCTTAGAATACCCTGCTACTCATCTTCCAGAACGCAATGCCTAATGATTTAATTTGGGCATATTTTGAACAGGACTGGATCATCCAAGAAATAATGTTTTGCCAATAATAGCAACTTTCTTTTTCCCTGTGAGTTCAACAGAGGATTAAAAATTCCTTTAACCAAGTAATTTACAAATTCAGCATACCAAGATTCACTCCCCTTCACAGAATACAATTCCTTATCAGGAAAGATCTCATTGATACGAATGTTTTCCTTTCCTCTTTCTTGCTCGAAGTCATTCTCTTCCACCAGCCTAGACAAATGATCTGCTACAACATTGTCATACCCCTTCTTGTCCCTGATTATCAAATCAAACTCTTACAATAATAAAATCCACCTAATCAACCTGGGCTTGGCATCTTTCTTTTTTAGCAAATATCTCAATGTAGCATGATCTGAATAAGCAATTACCTTTGAATCAATTAAGTAAGAACAAAATTTTTCAAAAGCAAACACAATAGCATGCAATTCCTTTTCAGTGGTAGAATAATTTAATTATGCTTCATTTAGATTCCTACTTGCATAATGAATAACATGAGATAACTTGTCTACTCTCTATCCTAAAATAGCACCAACATCAAAGTTTGATGCATCACACATGAGTTCAAATGACAGAGACCAATCAGGAATTACTAGAATAGGAGCCGATGTCAATTTCTCTTTCAAAGTATTGAAGGCTACAACGCACTCCTAATCAAAATAGAAAGTTACATCCTTGGCCAACAAGTTACAAAGAAGTCTAGAATTTTTTGATAAACCTTTAATAAATCGTCAGTAAAAATCTGCATGACTAAGAAAGCTTCTAACTCATTCGATTGAAATTGGTGGTGGTAATTTTGCAATCAATTCAAGTTTTGCCTTATCTAACTCAATGCCTTTAGTTGAAATAATGTGCCCAAGAAGAATTCCCTGCGTTACTAAAAAGTGGCACTTTTCCCAACTTAGTGTTAAATTCGTTTCCATACATCTTTTAAGTACCAAACTTAAGTTATGAAGGCAATCATCAAATGAGTCTTCAAAAATAGAAAAATCATCCATAAACACCTCAATAAACTTTTCAACCATGTCAAAAAAGATGAACATCATACACCTTTGAAAAGTAGCAGGGGCATTGCACAAACCAAACGGCATCCTTCGGTATGCAAAAGTTCCAAATGGGCAGGTAAAAGTGGTTTTCTCCTAATCTTCTAGGGCTATTGAAACTTGATTATAGCTTAAAAAACCATCTAGAAAATAATAGTAAACATGACTTGCCAACTTTTCAAGCATTTGATCAATAAATGAAAGAGGAAAGTGATCCTTTTTTGTGGCTGCATTGAGTTTCCTGTAATTAATGCACATCCGCCCCCGTGTAGTCATTTGCATTAGCACTAATTCATCATTGTAATTTTTTACAATAGAAATACCAGACTTCTTTGGCACCACATGCACTAGACTTACCCATTTGCTGTTAGAGATTGGATAGATAATACCTGTATCCAACAATTTGATCTCCTCTGCTGTCACAGCTTCCTTCATATATGTGGGTTAAGTCTCCTTTGAGCTTCTCTAGAAGTTTTTGCATCATCTTCTAGCAAAATTTTATGCACACACATAGTGGGGCTAATTCCCTTGATGTTTGCTAAGGTCCACCCTATAGCTCCTTTGTGCTCTTTCAACACATTCATCAGCTTAATTTCTTCATCAACAGACAAGTTAGAAACAACAATCACTGGAAAAGTATTATTTTCACCTAAAAATACATACTCTAAGTTCTGAGGTAATTGCTTCAATTCTAGTTGGGGTGATGTAGAAGATGGTTATTCCACTTTTGAGTTCACATGTGAGAACCCTTCATTAGCATCTTCTCCTTCTTTGACTTGCTTTGCTCTATCAAGTTCAGGTTTTAAATTCATCATCTCTTCATCCTCCTCCAGTCCGTCTATAATAAGCACCAATTTTAGCTTATTAGTTATCTCCCCCTACACAAAAGTTGATAAAATAAGTAAGTCCAATTCATCAACTTGAAAACATCTACTGGGATGTGAAGGTAGTGATAAAGAATTATAAATAGAAAATTCCACAGATTCATATAAGACAGTTATCTTTAACTTCCCATTCTCCACATCTATGACTGTCTTAGTGGTTGCCATGAAAGGGCATCCTAGAAGAATTATCATTTGTATTTCTATGTCAATCATAACAAATCTGCAGGAATAATTACTTTATTAATCTGCACGTGAATATCTTCTCTAATACCTCTAGGATATTTAACTGATTTGTCTACAAGTTGTAGAGATATTATAGTGGGTTTCAATTCTTCTAATCATAGTTGCATATAAACAGAATAAGGTATCAAATTAATGCTTGCACATAAGTCTAACATTGCCTTTACCTTGTTTATCCCTTCAATAGTGATTGAGATATTGAAACTACCTGGATCCTTAAGTTTTGGGGGAAGGTTTTTCTGTAAACCACACCAGCTACTTCCAAAACTTTCTCATATGGCTCATACTTACACTTCCTTGTGTTTAATTCCTTCAAACTTTTAGCATAAGCAGGCATATTCTTTATCATATCAAGTAAAGGCAGATTGACAATAACTTTGGAAAGGATATCATAAATGTTAGAAAATAATTTATCAAATTTACTGTACTTCAACCTTCCTCGAAAAGGGACAGGAGGATCATATGGTGGGGGTGCTTTGTAGTTAACAAGAGGATCAACTACTGGAAACACTACCTTCTTTGGATGCCCTTCCTCCTTAGTATTTTTCTTGTCTTTCTCCATTCCTACAAAAACAATTGAATTATCAATTTCTTCTCCAACCTTATTATCAATTACCTTTCCACTCCTCCATGTTGTTATTGCTTTTGCTTGCTCTGGTTGGCTAGGTAGCTTCCCAAGTCTATGACTCTATATAACTTACGCAATTTTTCCTGAGTTTCCATCTTTTTCATGGATGCCTCTAGGTTATGGAACCTAGAATCAATGTTTTGGAATTTCATTGCATGATTCTCAAACTCGATTTGTGTTGCTTGCATGAAACTCTACAGTGTTTCTTTAAGCATAGGCTTTTTCGGTTGAGGTTGAAATGAGGTTCCAGTTTGATTTTAATTTCTTTTCTTATTTCAAGAGAAGTTAAGATGATTCCTCCAACCAAGATTGTAATTGTTTGAGTATGAGTCAGTCTGTGGCCTCTGGTTATAAAGGTTCATTGCATTAATGTTCTCAGCATCACCTAAAAAATATTCATTTGAAGGGCAAAAATTAGGTGAATTACCTGAATTACCACAAAGAGTATAAACCTCTATTGGAGTAGATTGTGGTTGCTTCAATTGCACCATGATAGACACATTGCCTCATCTGCTTAGCCATCTCTGACATCTGCATTGATAGGTTAGTTAGTATTCACTTCATAAAGTACCCTAGATCAACCTCTTACACTTTTCTTTTGAGAATTTTCTTCCAACATCTCATAAAGCTCATAAGTTTCTTCTAGAGTCTTCTCTCCCTTTACTCCACCTGCAGCATTGTCAACCATAGCTTGGCATGGTTGTGTCAATCCATCATAGAAAAATTGGTTAAGCAATCAAGTAGATATCTATGATGAAGGCATTGAACCAAAATTACTTTAAACCTTTCCCATGCCTCATGGAAAGCTTCACTATCCAATTGGGAGAAGGTAGCTATTTTGCTTCTCAATTCAGCAGTTTTAGCATAAGAGTAGAATTTTTTACTGAACTTATTATAAATTGATCCCCATGTTGTCAATGAGCTAAGAGATACTATCATAAATCATGTCTTGGCTACATCTTTTAGAGTGTATGGAAAACATATCATATGTAATTGATCTTCTGTTAGCCCCTACAATGGAAATATTTGGATGGTTGCACAGAAATCAAGCATAAAAGTCAATGGATCCTCTGAAGCTAACCCATAAAAAGATGGAAGCATGTTAAAGTAAATATGTTTCAAGTCATAATTTCTAGCATGATGGTGAAATCCCTATAGTAGGGCATGTAAACTCTTTCATTAATTCTTGAGCCTATTGACTTGTTGCACTGGTTGAACCACTCAATCTCCACATTGTTAGCCATGTTTACTTCTTCTCCTTTGCTTAAAATCTTCATTTCAATTTCCATTTTGTCAACACGATTATTTAATTGAAACAAAGTAGAGTTCAGAGATCTCCTTCTATGCATTCACAATACTACAACAAAAAGGAGGTAACAATTAAAAATAATATTATATACAATTATACACAAAAATAAAAAAAAGAATGTGACTAATCTTAATCAAATCAGTTTGGAACCATTCCCTGGTAACGGTGCCAAAAACTTGATGGTTCAAATTATTATTCTTCGCAAGTGTACAGACATATAGCAATATAGTGTCCAATGTAAGGGTCAAAACCATAGAGAATGATCAAACTTAATTAATTAATTTTAGTTACTAAACTATCCTAACCTTAAAAGAATATATTTATAACTAAACAGACTTGGAATAATGTTTGGTATAATTTTAGAATTTTAAAAAATTAATAGAATAAAAGTAAATCAATGGCAAAATATAATGCAAAAAGATTAGCAAGATGTAAAAGTCTAGGGATCTAATTTCACCACTAGATGATACCCCTTTGCTAATGGAATGTTGGATTCAATGCCTTACTTGGGTTCGTTTTTTCAAAAGTAAGATTATTACCGTTAGGTGTGTGAGTTTAAATTAACTATTTTCACTCGTTCCAATTACCTATAGTGTGTAGCATTATTGAAGTGAAAACCCATTAAGCTCAAGAACATAAGAACGAAAATAATATGGTTTAGCATATGGTTTCTACCTTAACCATCTATCCTTCTCATTCAAAGGAGCTCATGGTTTAGCATATAGTGTCTACCTTAACCATTCTCGGATACTCAATTTAACTCATAATATTAGTGATCAAGCAATAAAACAAATTAAATCATTGCAAACAACATCATGAATGAAACAAGATCATATAGCATTGATAATATCTAATAATCCTAGAAAAAGAGACTTAGTTCATTTGAGAAAATAAAACAATTCTCTTAAAAGGATGATCACAATGAAGAATATCTTCTCTCCTTCTTTTTTTTTTACCTGCAATCTCTTCTTCTTCTCCACAGGAAAACTCTCCAAAAATCGGCTTCCAACCCTTAGAGAAAAACTCCCAAAATAGAAGTGAAAAGAACCTTTGAAAAATCCTAATTTTTTGCTTAAAAACTCAGGAGATATGCACTGCAGAAAATCCATAATTTACTGGCCTGTCGCTAGTGCCAACTTGCTGCCTAGCCATGGGTGATCTTCTATGGTGGGTGCCGACGGTGCCGACTGGGTGTCTTGATTTTGTTTTGATTTTTTACTCCATTTTGCAACTATTTTCTTTTCCAAACTTTAAGCTTCTTCTTTTCCATTCTTTTTCTCTTCTCTTCCATCTTCAAGACACCTAAAAAATCCAACAAAGGAGTGTGAAATTCATCTAAAAGAGATAAGGATTTGCAAATAACTAAGCTTAACATGTGTAATATAAGTGAATGAAATTCACTCATCACTAAGAGACGTGGAATTTGGAAGTGAAGCAGTCACTATGATTGAATGAATAGATATGAAAATCACATATGTGTTGCATCATTGCTTCTGCTTAGCTCATTAATTTTTATTTGGCCATAATTTTTATATGCTCAATTAACCCCTCCCCTCTTGAGCTATCTACTACATGGGACCACCAACTACTACATTGAAACAAGTGGGATTGCTAGGTGAAGTTAAAATCCTAGATTCTTCTCATTGAATTCTCCTCTTTTCATGTGCTTAAAGTGGGAAATTTACCTCTATTTATTTTTATTTTTCTTAGTATTTTAGTTGCATTAAATCTGCATTTTATCATGCTCTAGTTGTTGATGAAATAATTGCAAAATGACACAATTTTAGTACTTGGTTTGATTTATCTAATTCCTTTTGGGATTGACATTCAAATTTCATTCACTATATTACTTGTGAACATGTGCACTTGCACAATAGTGTGATTTCATGCTCACCAGGTTCAAATTTGATTATTTTATACTGTGCCAATAATTCCCCGCTCCTTGAGGCTACCATCTTATACTTCAAAGAAGAATATTACCAAAAATTTCTAAAAATTAGGCAGAGTCTACCTATAAATATAAGGAATTCATACCTATACAACATTCTCCATATAATTAACACAAGTAATAAGACACACCCAAATCCTGCCTAAAATCAAGAACACGTGTGATCGCAAATGTCATACTAGACCTACATAATAATACATCCACTTATATCTACATACATCATGTACATATTACTACAAGGAAATGGCCATACATTTATCTTATAAATAATTAATATATAGCATAAGTTGAATGTTATCAATTTATAAATTCAATACATTGCAGGGATTCCAGTCCCAATTTCCATTAAAGTACCATGAGGCTCATTGTCCAATCTTGATCATAAGTACCAACCTCTAGTTGGGATTCCTTGCATGACTTGTTCACTAAAAACAAGAATAAGAAGGCGTGAGTCTGGGCGAACTTAGTAAGTAGGTAGATTAAAATAAAAACACTAATCAATAGACAATCATAAAAAGTGTTCAAATCCAAAACATGTATAATTCAAGATCAGCATTAAATGCAATATACAAATAATTCCATGAAATCTTACATCTCATAACAATGTAGGACAATGTCACATTGTCCACATGATCATGATGCATACATTTCCATAATTCTAATTCATGTGTAATTTCACTATCTCTTATCCTCATAATCAAGATTCACATATAGCTTTATCATCAAGGCCCTCTCATTTCATTAACATTCATTAACATCATATCATCACTATGGTCGACCTCATTATGACTTGATTCTTGTTTAAATGTATCTCTATTATCAACAAGTCATTCTCATCACTATTTCTTTATCATTTCTACTCTAATATTACTCATCATGTCATCTCAACTCATTTTCACATCCTAATGTCATATCATATACCATGTATTTATTCCTTATAGGTGCACCTCATGTCCATATCATATTCATGTTGGCTAGGTATGTTGACACCCCTCAAGTGTCAAATCATATCATAACTATGCCGCTCAGGAAGGGTGACATCCCGTGGAGGTCTATCATATAGAAACCATGCCACTTTAGGCAAGGCAACATCTCATTGATGTCTATCATATAGGAACCATGCCATCTCAGCAGGGTGACACCCCGTGGGTGTCTATAATGTTGGTGTCATTTAGGTGCAATGTTATATTCATAGCATTTTCGGGCTTGCAAGGGCCTAATGCCACTAACAGCATATCCATATCATTTTTATGCCGACAAGGGCATATCCACTAAAGCCACCAAAGGCACATCTCCATGCATCCAAGCCCCCACATCTCACATAATACCATTACATCTCATCTCCATCCATCTAAACCCCTACATCTCACATAATACCATTACATATGATTTAACTTAATCATGTCCATCATGATTCATTACTCATGATGGCATACCATGCAGTGCAATATCAATAACATTTCAATCAAACAATTGATCAACTAGAATTCATTCAATTTAATACAAGGAATACACCATTTTAGCATTTCAATCATAATGCAATACAATCACATCATTTAACAAATTTATGGGATATCACTATCCCCATCCATCCACACATTCCTTCAAGTAAAATAGAAATAAACTAAATCATGGGGTACTTACTATCCCCATCAATCCATACATACATATGACATAATAAACATTCTTTTATATAAAGGCACAAGATAGTCTCCATCCCCAAAATCCACACGTTCACAATTAACACTAATCAATGTAAACTCATGGGATATTTTACTATCCCCAATAATCCATATAATAAATTAAACATCCTGGAAAACATGGTGACCATAATTATGGGATAACATCTCATGAATCCATATATTTATACATGAACAAAAGAGAGCCTACTTACCTTAATGAAGTACAATTTCATAAATCTTCAACTCATCCTTCCATTCAACCATTATCTCCCAAGTATTGCAATGGGTCCTATATACCCAACATATAACACAATTGAAAATTCATATGTCCAAATGAGAATTTGAATGCAATTTCAAACACTAGCCCAATGATCTCATTGTGCATAGTACCTTATTTAGGATTCATTAGCCTCCTTAAATATTATTCCACTCATTAATTCAAGTCAATTAAACTTAACTTTCAATGGCCACTTACGAGCTACCATAGATGATGCAAACACATATTGTTTCTAAGTGAAGTAGTATTTCATCAAACATCTAAGATGCATCACCTATTCCATAACATCTTAGCAAGGCATTTTAAAGGAATTTTGTTTCTAACAATGTACACTTATCATACAACATCCTTAGTATTTACTTAATCTTCTGAACAAGCTAATTTAACTCTTAATTCAATACTTTCACTTCTCATTGAGACAGTTCATTGCACATCACATGTGCTTCAAGTGTATTATCAATTTCAGCACCACTTATTACATTGTTATGCAATGTCAACTGCATAAATTCCATATTTAACAAAATAACATCACAATAGCCTCTTAAATGAATCAATTAAGCCTAAAAATTAATCAAATTGGTGTCCATATCACCATTCACACACAATCCAACTTGCCATTTCAATAATGTTTATGGACAGCAACCTACACCATTTTTCTCATGTCAAGTCCTTCCCAAAACATTGAAATTATCATTCTGATCATTTTCCCCATGAAATCCACACATAAATCATGCAATTTCATCCCAAAATTACTATTTATGAGAAAACCCTAGTAAAACATAATCACAAAATTTATTTGAGACAAGGGAACTTACCATCAAATCCATGTGTAGCATCCACCCCAAAACAAAATTCAACTTCAAATCTATGAGGATCCCCCACAAATTACAGCAAAATGACTTTTTCCACTTCCTCCACTGTCCAATCATATGAGATTTGGGCTTAGATGCATGGATGGTTGATTTCACACCGATGCAAGGCTGTTTCCTAGTGAAAATGGGAGGAAAAATTGGTGTGAAGGGCTTTGGTAATAACTAGGGCATGAGGGGAAAACATAGGACATGAATGGGAAGAGAAAAAGGAAGATGGAGAAGATGGAGCACATAAATAGGGTGGCTTTGGTGGTCCACACGCCACCACCTCACCAGCATTGTAGCGGTAGATTTGGGCGCCACGGTGCCCAACTATAACTACATTTACGATGGACGCCGCGGCCCCCGGTCGGCAGCCCCTTTTTCCTTGACATTTTTCTTAAATTTTCTTTATGTTTTCTCCCTTCCTTTTTCTTATGTATTTTAGCAATGACCTTTTCACATAATTATGACATTAAATTACACAATTAGTCCCCCTCAAATAATTAAGAATAGGATCATTTAAATGCGATGCACCATAAATTTCATAACCATTCTCTTCACACTTAAAAAATTCATGTACATATTGTCCCCAAAACAATAATTTAAGAGAAATTTTCTAAAACTTTCCTCACTTTTAACACCCCAAGTGTTACAAGGCCCAATGGTCAAACTAGAACTATTGTTGATGCTACTTCTGAAGGATCATTAATGGGGGAAACGACTGTAGATGTTACTCTTTGTTGGAACACATGGCACTTAACACATTCCAATGGCCCAATGAGCGTTTTATGCTAAGAAAAGTTGCTAGTTGTTTTGAATTAGATCCAATTATGGCTCTTACTGCACAAAGGTCATCTATAACTCATCAGAAAGCAAACTTGGCTGCAAAAAGGAGTTCCAATTTCTAGAGTCTTCTTCATGTACCATTGGATCATATATTGTTGGGTATGGGACCAGCAAGCTCCCTTTGAGTCGGGCATCATGTGGAACAAGGGGGGACCCACTCATGTCATTAGGAGGCTTGACAACCCCACCTGCTAAGGCACTATGCCTTGCAAAGCCCCTCATGCCCACTGGCTACATAATATATGTCCGGGCTTTGTGCTATTAAGATATATGGATTAACTCTCTACTCCTTGACAGCTCAAGCTTTTAGAGAACTGGTAAAGGGACTCAATCCTAAACCTTTTTTTTCTTCTCAATCCCCCCCGCCCTCTTGAGCCACCATTAGCAAGGGATCAACAATTGGTATCAAAGCGAACTTCACTTGTTATTTCGTACATACCGGTCCAGATAACTTGTGAAGAGATCTTTATGGCCAGTTATTTACACAACACTTCTACAAAGGGTCAGTCGACTTCTAAACACCTATTATTTAACGGGATAAATTATAGATAGTGGAAGATGAGAATGAAAATTTTCTTAATTGCTATAGATTATCAATTATGGCTAACTATCAAAGATGGGATGATTGTCCTAAATACAAAAACTAGTATACCGCTAAGGACATCCAAGCAGTTGAAAAAGATGCCGAGGCAAAAAATTATCTTTATTGCGCCCTTACACCCTATGAGTTTGACAAGATTTTCTCTTGTGATACTGCTAAGAAAATCTAAGACATGCTATAGGTTGCACACAAAGGCATGAAATAAGTAAGAGAAACTATTTCTTCTTGCATAGGAATATGAATCTTTCAACATGAAGAAGGAGACAAAGTCAATTTCAGACAGTTTGGAAGATTCCAAAAAATAACAAATGGGCTAAAGAATCTAGAAGAGAAGTAGAAACAACCCAAGATGGTGAAGAAAATGCTAAGGTCATTATCAAGGCAATGGATGCCTAAAGTAATAGCAATCCAAGAGGCAAAGAACCTGGACACAATGAGCCTAGAAGAGCTCCTGGATTCTCTCATGACCCATGAGGTTTGTTGAAATAGAAAAGTGCAGCAGATCCTATGGGTAAAAAGATAATAGCCCTTAGAGCTGAGTTAGAAGCTGATAACTCCCAAAGTGAAGCATCAACAAGTGAAGATGATGATGAGAACATGGTACTGATCACACAAAGATTTAAGTCCATGTTGAAGAAGAAGAAATTTGGGAGCAACTGAAGAAATGATTCAAGAAGGAAAGATAAAAATAAAGAGTCTCTAACATGCTACAATTGCAGGAAGACTGGGCACATGAAGTTTGACTGCCCAGAACCTGATAAGAAGCACAATGATCAGCAAAAGAAAAAGTACAACTCATACTTTGATAATAAGAATAGCAAAAACAACAATCACAATAGAACCAGTAGAAAATTTGAGAAGAAAAAGAAGGCTCTAGCAACATGAGAGATGCTAGAGAATATAATTAATGAGAGTGAAACTGAATAGGATGAAGAACATGAAGCATAGATCAGTCAACTTTTGCCAAACAGAAATGATCAAAATGAATTCCATACAAGAATTAGCTTCAAGGCCATCCATGAAGAAGAGGTAACCTCTGACATTGAAACTCCAAATTATGAAGAGATGTTAGATGAACTATACTCAGACTTCATGATTTTAAAAACTAAATACAAAGAGACTAAAAAGAGCTCAAGAGAATTATCATTGAATGTTCAAAACTATGGGAAGAAAACTCTAAGCTCAAGAGCAATCAAAATACCATAAGTGAACTTGAGCAAGTCAAGGCTGAAAATAATGCCCTGAAAAAGACCTAGACTTCCACCTTAGTAAGAATGAAACCTAAGAAGAAAGGTAGAAAACAACAACATAAAAAATAAAGTGATGCTTCTAGAAGAAAACAAGGACCGAAAGAGACCATGATCTGGGTTTCCAAGGATGTTGCAAGTATAGTAAATGCAACTTAGTCTTCATCAGCTAGAATAGTGGCACCTAAGAAGAAATGGGTACAAAAGTTTTCTACCACTAACCCACCTAGACTCATCCCCAAATAGGTAACAAAAGTTAAAACTTAACTTTTAGAAGAACTTGCAATGATCTGCTAAAGTAACTTTTAGAAGAACTCGCTGTCAGAAATCCAAGTGGTGTTGCAACGGCTATATTCAAATGGCCTTCTTCCAAATAGTCCTAAGGGCCTTCAAAATGTATAAATAGAAGAGCCTTTGAAGAGAACCATGATGCTTGAGGGTTCTAACTGTTAAACAAGAATCAAACATAAGTAACCCATACAAGTTTCACAAGTGTTTTCACTTCAAGGTGTTGTTAAGATCAAAGAGCTTCAAGGTCACATTAATACCACTTCAAGGGAGTTCGAATTTACTATAATGTGCTTTATTATTGTATCTCACTGCATCTAGGCTAGATATCACGTTTAGCATTTGTATGTGTGTTAGGTTCTAGTTATATCCTAGAGAATCACATCTTAATGCTGTAAAATGAATCTTTAGATACGTCTTAAACACTCCAAACCTTGGTTTATGGTATCCAAAAGGTTTAAATTTTAAGTTAGTAGGGTATTTTGATGCTGATTTTGCTGGATATAAAGTAGATAGAAAGAGTATATTAGGGACTTATTAGTTTCTTAGAAGCATAATCATCTCATAGTTCTCTAGTAAACAGACATCGGTTGCACTATCAACTGTCAAGGCTGGATATGTTGTAATTGGAAGTTGTTGTCCACAAATTCTCTAGATGAAGTAGCAAATGGGTGACTATGGTTTGAAGTTCAATGACACACCCATTAAATGTGACAATACCAATGCTATAAATTTGACCAAGAATCCAGTTAAGCATTTTAGATCTAAGCATATAGAAATTAGGCATCATTTTATTAGAGATCATGTCTAGAATCACAATGTTTGCTTAGAATATATACCAACTAAAAATCATTTAACAGACATTTTGACTAAGCCACTACTAGAATATAGATTTTGCATAATTAGAAGGGAGTTATGTGTAATAGATCCACATGTAGAATGCTTATATCTTGATCATCACATTTTGTTTATGTTTACTTAATCTGAATGCTTATTCTTTCTATTTTATAATTCATATGCTACCTATGTATGTTTTATGACATTATGATACTTCGAATATTTCAAACATAGTTTTAAGACACAACTTTGTTTGTCCCGATCTAAGGTAGCTTAAGAGGGCGATGAATTAAGCTTTTAAAAATTTTTAGCCTAATTAAAAATCAAGTGCTAAAACAACTGAGTAAATCACACAGCACAATTGCACATGTATTTTTATAGAGGTTTAGCTCACAACACGATACCTACTCTCTCTCTAAGTTGGCCTTTCTGAACTCAAGTTCCACTAAACACCTATTGATTTTAAAAGATCACCAACAACTTCTACATGATGGTTTCTAAGCTTACCAACAAACTTATACAGGTTGGTTTCCAAGCTAACCAACAAACTTATACAAGATCTGTAAGCCCCTTGCTTACTACTCACTTATACAGAATTAAAGTGCAACAAAAATAAACATAGATTAATAAATGTAGAGTGTATCAGACTCCTTTAAGCTATTATAAAGATTAAGCTTTGATTGCCGATTATTTTTTATGCTGTGGAGTTGGAAGAAAACTTTAAAGCTGAGTAAATGCTCTTTGATTTCTTTTAGAGATTTTCTTGCTTGCTAACTCTTGGGAATGGCCTCTCTTTACTTCTTTTAAACTTAGATTCAAAATATTTCCATTGGAGAAGATAATGTTTATTAAATGCAAGCAAATCATGAAGATTTTTTTATCGTTGAAGTGTTCTTGTAGGGTCTCTCTATGTCTGAAGGCTCTTGGCAATGTCCGAAATGAACGGTTGTGTCCGAAGTTAAGATTTTAGTTAGACTTGAATTGTTTAGCTTACAATAGACTTCTTTTGGCTATGTGCAAAAGTGAATCGTTGTTCTGAAGTTAAGATTCTAGACTTAGAATACATGTGAATTTCCTTGGCTGCTCCACTGAATTCTAGCGATGTCCAAAAGTAAGCTGGTAATGACTAGAGTTAAATTTTGAAATGACTTGCTTTTGTAATAGCAATGTCTGAAGCTTGGCACTTGGAATTTTTTGGACTTGAACTTCTAAGACGTGTTGGACTAACTTTAGCAATATCTAAAATTATTTCTACAATGTCTGAAAACAAGTTCTGTTGTGTCCAAACTTGTTTCTGCTATGTCCAAATTGGTTTTGCTATGTCTGAACTTGACTTGGAAGTGTCTGAATTTATCTTTGAAGCTCCAAAATCTTAGCTTCTTGTTCAACATTGTCCAAACTTGATTTTATGTCCGAATTGGTCACACAGTGTCTGTACTTGCTTCTACAGTGTCCGAACTTGCTTCAATTTATAACTTAGTTCCTTTTCGCCTTTTAAAGCCTTATTTATGTTCGAGCTTGGGCATATGTCTGATTTACTTCAGCAGTGATTTGAGGCTATGTTCAAAATGACTTTCAAGCTTATCTATGATGTCTGCCATGTTCTTTGAGCATTTACATTTTCTTACTAGTGGCTCTTGCCTTTGACACAGTTTTGTATGCGCTATCCACTTATGTTATTTCCCAAACATATTATTCATTATTGCACACTTAGGAAATATTGATCAGTAGCTTAAATGATAAATCAAATGATTTTTGCTTATCATCAAAGCTTGGTTGGCTAAATATATTCATCATAAAATTAATTCAAGTAAAATAGGTTTAGTTCAACAATCTCTCCTTTTTTTATGATGATAAAACATCTAAGTGAATTACCTTTCTAATAGATAAAACATAAATGTATATGGGAACTTAATAAAAATAATTAATTTAATAGAACATACTCACATGTAGCTCCCCCTGACTAAACAAAATTCTCAATCTCCCCCTGAATGAATGCACTATAATTCACTCTAGTTCTTTCTATTTCTCTCTTTTTATCATAATCAAAAAGGCATATAGGAAGAAAGTATATGCACGATAGAATATGCATCAAGTTAAAAAATTCAGAATTAACACAAAAAGATATTTTATTTTATTTCAATACAAACAGAGTTACAAATAAAGATACACTCAAATTTATTTTAGTATAAATAGAGTTCTAATCTAATAGTGGAAGGTGCAGTTGGGATGGGATTGATGGAAGAGAAGGTGGGGTAGAGCGATTGAGGTGGAGCCCAATAATGATCCTTAAAAAAGTTTGGAATCATGCGTAGGCATGTATCCATCACGTTTGGGAAGGTCACATCAGAGAAGCCTAAGTTTTGGATGGGGGAGAAGGGGGGTTGTTGCTAGAGCTGCTTCTTCATCCAAGTCTTTGGCCTTCAGATATGGTAACGTTAGAAGTAGGGCCTTTGGACTCGCATAAAGATGGTTCTCAAAAACTCCAAAGAATGTAATATTTCTTGTAGATATCCATTCAAACTTTGTAGCTTCATCTTTAGAAACATTACAAACTCCAGCAACTATCTCCAATCCAAAACATCTCAATAACTTCTCTATTCATAATTCTTTGCCTTAAGGAATTTTTCTCTACACATTTCTCATTTTTTTTCTTTCCCTACTTGTGATCTTCATCACACAAACTGAGTTCTATCTTTTTTAGTCTTGCCTTAGCAGCGTTTGGATGAGGATGAATTAATAAGCATAACAGCAATAGTAAGACAGTTTCTAGGGGGTCTTATGAGGTTCTAGCATATTCTCGAGAGGATTTGGAATGAATGTTTGCTAAAAATGATTAAGAGATAAGCATTCCAATGAATTATGTTTAATTCTAGTGGGAAAATAAGGTTCTACCTTATGAATGAAGGTTTAGGCACTTTAGGAAGATGACCAATAGGATTTAGTGTTGGGATTATTATATGATTTTGATGAGAACAAGGCTTGTCTTAAGACCCAATTCATGCTAATGATGCGTCTGGAATAAGAAGCTTGAAATATAGAAAGATATGCTTGAAATATGCATATGTTATTGGGATATGATTTACACAAGCATATACATCTTGATATAAGTTTAGATATTTTTTGAATGAAAAAGAATGAGTGCTTAGAAGAGTTTACAAAAACAAACCATGATTCAAATTGCATACTCATGCTTTATAACTTACGCAAACTTCATATGGATAATTATATTATGATTTACAATGGAAAATATAATGAAAAATATCAAGTTAATGATGTGACAAATGTGCAGAAATTTCCAAGTGCAGGTGCACTGCTACATTAATTATACTACAGTAAAATGCTACAGTACTGCTATAATGTCAGCCGAAGTGGAAGATGAAGCTAAAGGCAAGTGTCATCAAAGACAAAGCAAAAGATGAAGTAGCTACTATAGTACCTGTGGGCAATGCTTTAGATGAATTACTACAGTGACACTGCTATAGTACTTGGGGACAAAGCTTCAGATCAATTAACCGACAAATTGCTACAGTAATGATGCTACAGTGCTCATGAATAAACTTTTTAAGTAGGTAGATTCTTCTAATACTTACTTCAGACAAATTAATAGACAAAGCGGTGTTACAGTGATCTGCTACAATAATATGTGACAGTGAAAAATTATTATTTTCAAATATCAAAAATTCAATACTCTATAGCATCTGTATCTTGCAACAATATTCTTCCAACTGGTCCAAAACCTTTCTAGATTGTAAAAATAGATAATCCATTGAAGGAAAACAAAATGCTTGAAAGTTCTAAATGCAAAATAAGAATCAAACATCAAGAAGCCATTCAACTTTTCAAGTGCAGGACTGCAATATTTGTTCTAACCATCTGCCACATTTTAAAAAGTTTGAGTTACAAAAATTTCAAAATATGCTCAAAGATGTCAGTCTAAATACTCTATTCAAAATCTCATACTATCTGAAGAAATAATGAAAAGGCAATGGATGGAAGAAAAAGTTCAGAGAGCAAAACACATTTGTCTGAAAATAGAGAAGTCTAAATTTGTCTGGAATCAATTATGGACAAATTAGGAGACAAAAAGACTTTGTCCAGCTGGAAAGAGACTTTGTCTAATATTAACTTCAGACAAATGCAATAAAACACTGGATAAAGTGAAGCAGCTGAGTTTGTCAGAATTTATTATCATCTTTCCAAAACCTTTAATCAAGTCAAAGCTGCAACATTTCCTCATCTATCAGTTACTAGAAGAAGCTATTGATCTTCTTCTATGTCAGGGTCAGCATTGCAAAACGGCTCTAAGTAGACGGGAATTAATTAGAAGATGGTGTTTTCAAATGGGAGATTATCAGAATAGTCATCTACATTTATTCCTGATCATTACCTTTGTCTATATATTTAATGAAGACCATCTTTCCCCAATAGTCAAGTTTTCAAGAGAGTTATTTAAGGAGAAGAGGTGGGACGATTCAAAGGTAGGGAAGGAGTATTTTTCAAGAGCTTAAATCTTTTGCAAAACTTTCCACCAAAGGCCAAGAGCTTCAACTTCTAAATATTCATTCAAGAGCTTCAATCTTCTAAATCTTCAAGGCCTTCTTATCCTTACACTAAGGGAATAGCTTCTACAACATAAAGAACCACAAATTCCTTAAGCCTTCTCCTATGCTTTCATTGAGATATTTGTACAAGTGTGCTTAAACTGCTTTATCAATTTCTTTGTAAATGCCTTAAGCTGATAGTGTGGATCAGACTCAAGAAGGTCTATGACTATCTGTTGAGACAAGAGCCACTAGTTTATAATGCTTGGAGCTGAAATCCAGAAGAGTATTGGGAACACTAATTTAGACCCCCTTAAGCTAGAATCCAAAAGAGTATTGAGAATACTTGTTCACTGCCCCAAAGCTAGAATCTAGAAAAGTGTTGGGAGAACTATTATATTTCTATTATAGAGGATATAGTAGAACCCAAGGCACAAGGAGAGTGTGCTCTTTGAAGATTGGACATAGGCATGGGGTTCCCGATCCACTATAAAATTTTGTGGTTTGTGTGTGTACTGTTTGTGTTTGTTTTATTTTTCTTGCACCTTACAACTTTATTATTTGTTTTATATTACATTTCACACAAGTACAAAAAAGGGATATTAGTTAAGCAGAGGACAAGCAAGAAATTTTTATAAACCCAATTTACTCCTCCCCTCTTGGGTATAGCTATCCTACAGGAACTAACAAGTGGTATCGGAGCAAGCTATATAGCTAATTATAGAGATCTGCATGGCTAACCCAATACTATCATCCTTTATATTCTATGAAGGATACTCCACCTCCCAACTTCCATATTAAGATGGATCCGCTTATGCAAAATGGAAAAAAAGATTGGAAATACATCTTATGGCTAATAACCTTCAGCTATGAAAAATCATTTTCATTGGCATACGTGAGGATGAAATGAGAGCATAGCAAAAAAATATCAAAGCTATGAATGCCCTCCTATATGATCTTTGCCCCCACCATTTGCAACTTTGTCTTAACCTATAAAAGTGCAAGAGAAATGTTGGATAGGTTATAGACAATTTATGAGGGGCAAACTGATTTGCACTCAAATGAAAGTAATGTTGTTGTTGAGATTGATTTGAGTGCAGGAAACAAAGTACAAGAAAAGGAGGAGCAACCTATAATAATAAAAGACTCATGGGTTGAGAGAGAGCAACCCAAAGAAAAAGAAGAAAAAATAGCTAAGCCTCAAACTCAAATTGAAGAACGAAAGGCTGGAGTAATTGAGAGATCCTCACAAGTTAAGGATAAGCAACTTGTGAAAGAAAGAAATGTGGAGAAAGAAGATGAAGAAAAATCAATCAAGCTCCATCAAAGGACAAATGGCTTCTTGATACAGGATGAAGAAGATGTTTAAAGAAGTCCGAGACAAAGGAAAGGTAGGTGCAGATATAGAAAGTCAAACCCAAACTTCTCTATATTCTTTTAATGTCCATGATTAATCCATTTGCTCATTTGTTTCTAATATGATTTTGTTTGTATCTAATATAGCTTCATGAGAATATGAATAGAACCTTAAGGTTTAGTGTAGATTAGAAGAATCTAAATTAAATAAATTCAAGTTACAAAATTGAAACACAAATTGAAATAGAATTTTGGAGACACTCAAAAAAAAAAAGAAAACATTCATAAAAGAAATAAACAGTTTAAGTAATAAATGATCTATTCAAAATGATGAATTGTATTCTATTTTGTTGAGTAGTCTAGATTCTTAATTGCATACTATATCATAATAGAAAGGAATTGCACTAACTAAATTGCTACATAAAGTTCACATCTATTTGGTTTTGCTAATGAAAGAAAAAATGCAAGAATCTCTCAAGTATATGCAGGAAAAGCTTGCAATTGGCACATGAAAGAAGGAGAATGATGAGAAATCAAAAATCTACAAACTTCAAGCTGAAGAAAGAAAATCAATCAATGAAATGAAAAGATAAGATTGACATCATTATTTATGAGCTCAAATGCAGAAATTGAAAAAGGAAGTGACAAAAGAGATAAGTTTGTCAAACTTGATATATATTTGATTGATAAGTACATTGAACATATGCATTGCACTGCTATATATTCTTGATGTTCCTAAAATGTAAATTTAACTGCTTGGGTTTGAGTTTAATTGAATTCATTATTTATGAACTAAATTTTTCTAAAAATTTAAATTGATAGGTAAAATAACTAATCCTTAATATACTTATAGTCCCAAGGCATAGTCAAGCCTATTTGGGAAACCTCATGGTTTAAGGTCTTGAATAAGCATTCCATGCCTACCCATTTCTGTAATCATCATAAAGGCTTGAATTCCCAAGATTGAAACAATTAACAAAATAACTTAAGTCTTTGTGAATGCTTAAAAGTTATGTTCATGTCATAAATCACTGCACTTTATCCATTATTTCTACTATTCATGACCACAATCAATGTTTGAACATATAAAACTTGAAATCATATTGAGGAAATTCAAATAATATGTGATAGTCTATTTCTTCTCAAGCCGTTTTCTGCAATTTTTGCATTATCTGGAGAATTTTTAGTATTTTGTTCATAACATTCTTGTAAGAAAATAGAATTAAGTTATTCTTAATTTCCTGGATAAATAATTAAAAGGTCTACAACTTTTATGTTTATCATTGTTACTGAATCAACTTCTTTCTATGAGTCGTCTAGCCTCAAAGTGATGCCTTTCTTATACAAAATCAAAATCATGTGATTCTTGATGCATTGAAAATATAAGAACAAAGGGTACAACTTTTATGTTGAACACATTTTCCAAATCTAACTCCAAAAGTACCAAAATTTGCCTAAATGTGCCACCTTGCATTGATAAAATTCTTTGGTGATCAAATCCTAGTTGAATACTAAAATATGATTCTTGGATGATTTGTTCAATTGATAAGGTGAATAAATTATAGTATAACGAGATCAATTAAATAAGTATTTTTCATGAAGCACCCTTAGATCAAGCACTAAAATTTAATTACTTTTGATGATCCAAAGTTTAGATTAGAAGAAATCAGCATTCCTAAAGATATATCTAAAAAGATTTTAATTTCTAAGCATGTGAATTAAAGAAATTTGTGAAAACTTGAGAAATATTCAATTCACATGTATATCATGTGAAAGTGTGCTATGTAAAGAGCTAAAAAACCTTAACCACCTTTCTTTGGAGATTTAAATCGCTTTTACTTCATCTTCTAGTTTGTCTATGATAAGTAACAAACAAATTGTAGAGGTGCAGGCGAAGTTCTTTTCTCACTATTCACCAAACTAAATAACTTTGTCTATTGGTTTATTTATTATAAGTTATAGACAAATCTTAATAGCACAGACAAGGTTTCTTCATAGCAAATGAATTGATTTTGTCTATTAATTTATCTGTAGAGAGATATATACGAATCTGGAAGGCGTAGATAGAGATTACCTTCATAGTTATCTTTCTCAGTATACCATTGTAAGAAAGGAACTTAAGAAACTTATGTTGTGCAAAGCATCACCTAATGCTCAAAATCATGGAAATCCCAATCTAAATTAAGAAACTACAAACTAATGATAAAAATAAACATAACAACTAGAATCATGCATTGTCATATCATAACTATTGAATGAGTAAAATGATGTGTGTTTGAAATCTTATTTGATTAAAATTATGATGTTTTCATTCTTGAAAAGATGTGGTAAAGTTTCTTATACAATTTCTTTATGAAATATGACTGTCAGCTCAGTGTCCCTTGTATTTAAATGGATTTTGATGCATCCTTGAAATGATATATGAATTAATGTATACTTGAAAATTGTTTACATAACTTCAAAAATTCAATTAAAATTTGGATGTTGCTCATGACATGAATTTTTTCTTTACATTGCTAAAAACTAATCTTATCTAATGCTCATGGTTATGCTTTATATGGCACCAAGATCCATATGTGGATATGAACTCTTTAGGAACCCAACAATATAGGGAGAGGAATATTTAAAATTTTGATTCATAACCTTAATACAAAAAGGAAGAGTTTGGAACAAAAGAACACTTGGGAAATAATGGACTTTGCTTTATATGTTTCTGCGTTGTGTGCTTTGATACAACAAAGTATAGTAGAACATTTTGGATGAAAGTTTTAATCCCATACCATGTTCCTGATTGCATTTACCTGTCCTATCTTCAAATTCTTAAGGGGGAGACATATCCCATTCATTTCATACACCTTTTTTATGCTAACAAAAAGGGCCAGAAAAATGTCGAAAGACTTGTTTAAGAAATTAAGATAGTATTAGGAAGGACGCTTGTTATAACTTGCATTTAAGAGAAGAATAGCATCATACATTATGACCTTTTCTTTATCAAACTCCATAGGATTACACATTCCAATTAGATAGGAGGAGTATGCTATTGGCTCATTAGCATGTTCTTTAAATGTCACAAGTCTTCAAGTTTTGTCATCATAAAAAAGGAGGAGATAGTTGGGATTATTGTATAATTTTGATTACAACAAAACTTGTCTTAAGACTTGATTTATGCTAATGATCCATCTAGTATAAAAAGCTTTAAATATAGAAAGATATGCTTGAAATATGCATACTTTATTAGGATATCATTTACGCAAGCATATCCATCTTGACATAAGTCTAGATATTTTTTGAGCGAAAAAGAATGAGTACTTAGATGAGCTTATAAAAACAAATCATGATTCAAATTGCAAATCCAAGCTTTATAAGTATGCCAAATTTATATGGATAATTATATTATGGTTTACAATGAAAATATAATAAAAAATGTCAAGTTAACAATGTGGCAAAAGTGCAAAAATTTTCATGTGCAGGTGCACTACTACAATAAAATGCGACAGTAATGCTATAGTGTTGAATGAAGTGGAAGACAAAATGTTGTCAAAGACAAAGCAAAAGAAGAAGTAGTTGCTATAATAAAATGCTATAGTACCTATGGATAAAGCTTCCGATGAATTAGCAGACAAAGTAAGAAATGAATTGCTACAATACCTGTGGACAAAGCTTTAGACAAATTAATAGACAAATTGCTATAGTAACACTACTATAGTACCCGCAAAAAAGCTTTTTAAGCCAACAAATTTGTCTGATACTTACTTTAGACAAATTAACCAACAAAGCGGTGCTACAGTAATTTCTATAGTTACTTATTACCATGAAAATTCATTGTTTTCAAATATAAAAAATTTAATACTTTGCAACAGTTGTATCTTGCTACAATGTTCTTCCAAGTGGTCCAAAACATTTCTAAATTGTAAAAATAGATAATTAAACATCAAGAACCCATTCAAATTTCCAAGTGTAGGACTGTAGATATTTATTCTAACCATCTACCATATTTCAAAAAGTTTGAGTTGCAGAGATTTCAAAATATCCTCAAAGATGTCAATCTAAATACTCTATTTGAAATCTCATGCTATCCAAAGAAACAATGAAAAGGCAACGGATGGAAGAAGAAGTTAAAAGAGCAAAACATATTTATTTGAAAATAAAGAAGTCTAAATTCGTTTAGAATCAACTATGGACAAAGTAGGAGATGAATAAACTTTGTTCAGCTTGAAAGAGATTTTATCTAATATTAACGTCAAACAAATGCAATAAAGCACCGAACAAAGTAGAGTAGCCGAGTTTGTCAGAATTTATTATCTTCTTTTCAAAACTATGAATTAAGTCAAAGTTGCAACATCTCCTCATCTATTAGCTGCTTGAACTAGATATTCACCTTCTTCTATGTCAAGGTCGATACTACAGAATGGCTCTAAGCAAATGGGAATTAATTAGAAGATGATATTTTCAAATGGGAGATTATTAGAATGGTCTTTTACATTTATTCCTGCTCATCTACCTTCATCTCTACATTCAATGAAGATCATCTTCCTCCAACAGTCAAGTTTTCAAAAGAGCTATTTAAGGAGAAGAGGTGGGATGATTCAAAGGTGGGGAAGGAGTATTTTTTAAGAGCTTAAATCTTTTGCAAAACCTTCCACCCAAGCCCAGGAGCTTAAACTTCTAAATATCCATTTAAGAGCTTCAACAATCTAAACCTTCAAGGACTTCTTATTCATACATTAAGGGGATGGCTTCTGCAACACAAAGAACCACAAAAATTCTTAAGCCTTCCCATTTGCTTTCATTGAGATATTTGTAAAAGTGTGCTTAAACCACTTTATCCATTTCTTTGTAAATGCCTTGAGTTGATAGTATGGATCAAACTCCAAAAGGGTTGTGACTATCTGTTGAGATAAGACTCACTAGTTTACACCTCATGGAGCTAGAATTTAGAAGAGTGTTTGGAACACTAGTTTACGTCCCCTCAAGCTGGAATCTAGAAGAGTGTTGGGAACACTTGTTTATGCCCCCCAAGAGCTAGAATCTAGAAGAGTGCTGGGAGTACTATTGTATTTCCATTATATGGGATATAGTGGAACCCAAGGCATAAGGAGAGTGCTCTTCAAAGAGTGGACGTAGGGATAGAGTTCCCGAACCACTATAAAACTTGTTGTTTGTGTGTGTATTGTTTGTGTTTATTTCATTTTCCTTGCACCTCACAGCTTTATTATTTGTTTTATATTGCATTACACATAAGCACAAAAAAGGGGATATTAGTTAAATAGGAGACAAGCAAGAAATTTTTATAAACCCAATTCACCCCTCCCTTTTTGGGTATAGCCATCCTACAGGAACCAACATTTAGTATTTCGGACATAGAAAGGACTGTGGCTCAGTTTGGAATTGTAATTTGGAGCATAGATGGTTATGTCTAGAAATAATATTTCAGACAAAAGTTGGATATGATGCAGTGAAATTTCATAATGTTCCAATGTGTCACCTAAAACTAAGTCTTAAATATTCTACGTAAAGCTCAACATCTCAAAACATGTAGAAATATCATTATAAAATAGAAAGAATAAGCATTTAGTTCAAATAAACATATTTATAACAATGATGACCAAGAAAATAAGCATTATGTACATGGATCTATCACTCCTAACTCTCTTTTAATCATACGAAATCCATGATCTAGGAGTTGGTTAGTCAAAATGTCTGCTAACTATTTTTTAGTTGGTATAAATTCTAAACAAATATTGTGATTCTGGACATGATTTCTAATAAAATGGTGCATGATCTCTATATACTTAGATCTAGAATGTATAATAGGAATTTTTGATCAAATTTATAGCATTGGTATTGTCACATTGAATGGGCATATCAATAAATTTCAAACTATAGCCACCCAGTTGCTGTTTCATCAAGAGAATCTATGCATAACAACTTCCAGCTACAACATATTTAGCTTTGGCAGTTGACAGTGCAATAAATGTCTGCTTCTTGGAAAACCATGATATGATCATACTTTCAAGAAACTGACACATCCTTGAAAGGTTTGGAAAAAGAAGATACAAATTTTGAACACTGATGAAGATACTAAGAGCACTACCAGATTCATGGAACCAAAAGATCACAACAATAGAGGAAGCAAAGGACCTGAATGCTCTTTTGGTGGATGATCTTATCAGCTCATTGATGTCACATGAGCAGATCAAGAATAAAATAGAGGAGCCAATAAAGCCAAAGAAGAGTATTACTCTAAAAGTGACCAAAGAGAGCAGTAGGGATCCGGCATCACAATCTGAAGATGATATGGCCATGTTGGTCAAAAATTTCATAAAGTTTGCAAGAAGCAATACAGGTAGCACTTCAAGGAGACAGCCTAGACAATAGAAGAAAATGGGTGAAAGAAAGAAGGATCTCCCCACATGGTATAGATGTGGAGGGATTGGACAAATGTCTCTTGAGTTTCCAAATGAAGAAAAAGAAATATGAACGAGAAGGATGATAGAAAAGAAAAGAAACACTTCAAGAAGTTTTCAAGAAACCAAGTTAGGGAAATGTATGTGAATAATGAAGACTCATCAGGGATAAGCTCAAGTGAGAAAGGTGACAATGAAGTTGGACACCTTGCAAGAATATATTGCATAGCCCAGATGAAGAATAGATCGACAAATCAAATCACTATCAAGGAGCAATGAACAACGGAGCTGGAAACAAATGTAGTCTCTTACAACACCTATAGTTCTGACTCTTCAAGCTCAAATAGCACTTATGTTAAATGCAAAAAACTTGATGAGTTACAACAATCATAGAACTCTCTCTTCAGTGAGTTTGAATCACTTAGCTAGAAACATACTCAAAATAAAAGACACTTTGATGCAATTATCAAAGTAAATTCCATTCTGATAGAAAGAAATCTCTAACTACAAAAGGAGGATGGAGATCTGAAGAAATAAATAGAGATTTTAAACAATATGCTGAGTAAATTCTCCAATCCAAGAAAGTCTATAACCAAGTTTATGAGAATGACTGGTCAAAAAAACAAAAAGGGACTTGGCTGTGAACAATCAAATGATCCAAATTTACAAAAATTTGCTAGATGGTCCAAGGGAGTGAACCTCACAGAAGAAAGGGAAATTGTCAAAATATTATGAGGTTCATGAATTATCCTTGGATAAAGAAACTAGTGGAATATATTGCATCTAGCAAAATCCCAAATACTTGCATTTCTGCAACAGATTTGGACATAAAAGTGTATGATTGTTTTGCCAAAAATGATGCAAGAAAAAGGTGCTAAGATGAAATGGAAATGCAAGGAATCTACATAAACTTATACCACACACAATTCCACTAACACCATTGGACCCAATACTTGGGTACCAATAAGGTAAGAAGAAAATTTGCTTTGAATACAGGTAAGTTTCAAAGCTACATCTAGAAATGCATGATTCATGGATAGTGGCTATTTGAGACATATGACTGGGAATAAGAAGTTTTTCAAAGAAGTGAAGCCAATGGTTAGAGGAATAGTAGCATTTAGGAACAATGATAAAGGCCTTATCAAGGGAATAGCTAAAATTTTTATGGTTTGTTCAATGCATGCATAGAGGATGTATTATATAGAAGGTCTCAAGCACAATCTGCTAAGCATCAATCAATTATGTGACAAGGATCACAAAGTTGTGTTTAAACCATCTGCATGTAATGTATTCATTACAGACAATGATCTACTATTTCACAAAAAAAAGCATAAAAATATTTATCTTGTATAGCTAGATGATATTGCTGGAAAATGTTTAATTGCAGTCAAGGATGATCCATAGGTATGACACAAGAGGATGGGACATATCAATATGCCAAATATCAAATCTTTCTGGAAAAAGGATCTTGTGATTGGTCTATGAAAATTAAACTATAACAAGAATCAAATATGCAAATCTTGTCAATTGTCAAAATAAACCAAAGTATCCTTCACACACTAAAAATGAAGTATCTACATTCAGACCTCTAGAACTATTGCATATGGATCTATTTGGACCATTAGACATAGTCACCCTTGGAGAAAAAAGATATTTATTGTGATAGTGGATGACTACTCTAAATTTACATGGGTAATTCTCTTGTCTAGCAAAGACAAAGCATTTTCATCTATAGTGATCATAGTGGTGAATTCGAGAATAGAAGATTCATTGATTTTTGTGATGAAGCAGGAATTCACCTTAGTTTCTCATCCCCTAGAACTTCTCAACAAAATGGAATTATTGAAAGAAAGAATTGGACAATCCAAGAAATGGAAAGAACCATGCTAAATGAAAGTAAATTGTCCAAAAGATTTTGGGGAGAAGTAGTTAGTATAGCTTGCCATGTGCTGAATAGCGTTACCATAAGAGCAATCTTAAAGAAAACCCCATATGAGCTTTGGAAAGGAAGAAAACCAAACATGTCATATTTTCATCCCTTTGGATGCTTATGCTATGTGCTGAGTAATAGATAAGATAACCTTGAAAAGTTTAATCCAAAGAGCGATGAAGCTATCTTTCTTGGTTACTCTTCCAATAGTAGAGCATTTGGAGTCTACATTAAGAAAACATAGATTGTAGAAGAGTCCATACATGTTAAATTTGATAAAGTAAATATAACCCCAAGAAAGGAGTGTGGTAATGATGCAGATGAAGCCGTAACAAATATGAAGAAGCTCAAATTGAAGGATCAAGAGAATGGAACCAATGGTGAAGATATACAAAGTTCAAAAAATGAAGAGAAGGTAAGAGTAGGTAATATTCCTTATCAACCTCCTACTGATTTGAGATTTATTAATGCTCATCCTAGAAAACAAATCATAGGAAATGTATATGCCGGTGTTAAAATAAGAAGGTCTATGCAAAATGTTTATGGTCATTATTCCTTTATCTCTACAATAGAGCCAACTAACATTAATCAAGCATTAAATGATGAAAATTGGCTTATAGCAATGCAAGAAGAGCTCAACCAATTTGAAAGGAACAAAGTATAATTAGTTCCAAAACCAAAAAATATTAATGTAATTGGAACTAAATGGGCATTCAGAAACAAACTGGATGAGAGTGAGTTAGTTGTAAAAAATAAGGCACGATTAGTTACTAAGAGGTAATCCCAAGAAGAAGAAATTGATTTTGAAGATTCATTGCCCCTGTAGCTAGATTAGAAGACATTAGAATGCTAGTTGCTTTTGCATCCTATAAGAACTAAATGGGTCTTAAGTGAAGAAGTATATGTAGAACAACCTCCTTGTTTTGAGAATGATGATCAACCCGATCATGTTTATAAGCTCACCAGGGTATTATATGGTTTAAGACAAGCTCCAAGAGCTTGGTATGAAAGGTTGAGGAAATTCTTAGGTGATCATAAATTTAAGAAAGGAAAGGTTGACACTACTTTGTTTATTAAAAATATTGACAAAGATATCTTGATAGTTCAAATTTGTGTGGATGATATTATATTTAGAGCTACTGATGAAAAACTCTATCAAGATTTCTCAAAGATCATGCAAGCTAAATTTGAAATGAGTATGATGGGAGAATTGAATTACTTCCTTGGATTGCAAATCAAGCAAAGAGATGATGGAAATTATATTTGTTGATCCAAATATACTAGAGAGATGCTTAAGAAGTTCAAAATTGAAGAAATTAAGGCAGGAAGCACTCAAATGAGCACGTCAACAAGGCTGGACAAGGATGAAAAAGGTAAACTTGTAGATCAAAAACCATATCAAAGAATGATTGGATCACTTTTTTACCTTACTACATCTAGACCAGATATTCTCTTTAGTGTATGCTTATGTGCTAGACCAGTCCTAGAGAATCTCATCTTACTGCAGTAAAATGAATATTTAAGTATCTAGTTGACACGCCAAATCTAGGACTTTATTATCCCAAGGAAACTAGTTTTGAACTCATTGGATATTCAGATGAAAATTTTGGGGGATACAAACTTGATAGAAGAAGTACTAATGGAACCTGTCAATTCCTAAGAAATAATTTAGTATCATGGTTCTCTAGAAAATAAACTAATGTTGCTCTCTCTCTACAGCAAAGGCTAAATATATAGTAGCTAGAAGTTATTGAGCTCAATTATTGTGGATAAAATAACAACTTCTCGATTATGGACTAAGCTATAGATACATGCCCATTAAATGTGACAACACTAGTGCTATATACTTAACAAAGAATCTTGTTTTACATTCGAGAACTAAGCATATAGAAATTAAGCACCACTTTCTTAGAGATCATGTTGAAAAATGTGATATATGTCTAGAATATGTGCCCACAAGCGCTTAACTTGTTGATATTTTTACTAAGTCACTATCGTTGGACACCTTCTACAACATTAGAGGAGAATTAGGAATGACTAATGTAATGATTCGAAAGTGAAATCTCTAATGTTTTGGTGCTTCAAATTGCAATGTAGAATATGTTGTCTTAAGGCTAAACTTCATCTCAAATGAAGTAAGTTAGTCACATACAGTGCTCTATTTGCACTTCATCTGAATTTTGATTTTTGAGGTTGAGTTCACCTCATTTTCTTGCAAGAATAAACTTAAACTATGGTTATCACATCCAAATCTATATTTAGCATGCGTTATTCTCCCTTTCTTAGAAAATCATGTCATGTACCTCATATAGACCCCACATCAAGTCTATTTTAACCCATGATCAGCAACTTTTCTCTGCACCACAAAGATGAAATACCTCAGGGAAGGGCATTTAGGAAGAAGATATGGAAAACAGACTATCATGTGGGGGAAATTAAAGCATCCAAGAATGACTCCTCATTTCTCTTGCTAGGACAATATTACTTTTGCTTATAACAATATTTCAAATCATATCTACCATCAAAAGTATGTCTCTTCAAGATGTGACTCTCAAGAATATAACTCATATCTCAACCACTTTTGCCCCGGGATCCAACTTCATCATTAGATGGGGCTCTTGAAGAGAGGGGAAAGGAGACTCTAATAGCTTCATTATCATCTTCTTCCCCTCTTCCCTTCCTTGAAACTTTATATCTCATTCATTATGATACAAAGTTTTCTACCACCACCACTCATTATGATACAAAGTCTTCCACCACCATCACCACCTCCTTTGCAGTCTCACACACAACCTCTCCAGCTCTTTACATGCAAGCTAAGTGTTTTTCTTCTTGTCTATAGCTTTATTTGTACTGAAATGAAATGAAATCTTTTCATTATTCTCTGGCTACTTCTCTTGTATGCATATCTTACTGGGAGTGGATATTTATTTTTTCTTATGACAAAAAGGAGGAGAAAGACTATGCAAATTATCTCAAAAAAAAATATAACCATGCATAATCTTTAAACTAATCAGTGGGAGAATATATAAAACAAGATATGAGAAATATCAAAATTTGGCAACTTGTGGAATGATTAAACTTAATAAACATTTTTGGACTGCATAAATTCAGGGGGAGATTATTTTTTATGAGATAAATTTTAATCAAGTTTTGTCATCATCAAAAGGGAGAGAATGTTGATATAAATGCATGATTTCGAAGACAATCAAAACTTGACTACAAATTATGTACTAATGGTTGTTCTCAAGATTTTAGCATGCATAATCAAGTTGCAAGTCTTAAGAAAAATTAGTACAGAAAACATACTCCATGGCATCAAGGCCCAACAAGTAAAGAAGTAAAAGATGAAGTGTCACTATAGACAAAACACAAATGAAAAGGACTTGACTATTTCCATTCGTATGTCAAAGTAGAAGATTATATCTAATGGATGCAAGATAGTATGCATATAATGGACTTCATATATCATAAGCAAGCTATAGTTAAGCTAATAATCATCTAATAAGAACAAACAAAGGTGAAAAGAGTGAAGATCTTCCAACAAAACAAAAAATTTGTCTGCCATCAACAGACAAAGCGGAGAAGCAAGGATCATATGGTAGAGCAGAGACTTCATCTATTACAAGTGAGCCAATGATCACCTACTTACGATAGACAAAGTAGAAGAAGCAAGGATCATATGGCGAAGCAAAGATTTAGTCTATCATAAGAGAGCTAATGATCGTCTGCTATTAGCAGACAAAGCGAAAGAAGCAAGGATCGTCTGGTAGAGTAAAGAATTTGTCAGTGATCATCTGCTGTCAACAGACAAAGCAGAGAAATATTCCATTAGATGAAGGTGTGAAGAAAACTTCTCTGCACTCCAACACTCTATTTTTTACTTACAATAGACAACTTAACAGACAAAGAACTGAAGAAACAAGACATCCGTGCTTCTACAGTTCAACAGACAAACCACAAGGCAAAGCACCTGAACAAATGATTTGTCTGGCAGTACTAGAAAGAATGGTTCATCTACTACTTATGAAAGACAAAGATGAAGGAACTTTGTCTTATGAATAGTTGGACAGATACTTCGCCTATCATAAGTAAAAGATGAGCAATGGTTAGGATGAATCGTTGATCTTTGCTCAAGCATTAATAATATTTTTTTCATATTGATGAAAAAGTCAATCATTGCAGCTATACCTCAACTAAAGCTTATTAAGAAACTAGAAATCAACTTCTCTAGGGATGATGCTACAGGCATTCCAACATACGAGGATTAAGCAAAAGTCAGAGAATTCAAAGTATGCCAATCAGAATGACTTCTATCATTAATGGAGCTCACCTATCTCCAACATTTAAAATTCAAAGCAACTATAAATGGAGCATTGTTGGAAGCACGAAGAAGCAATAAAGTATTGAGGAAATCATTCAAATCCTCTTAAGAGCATCTACTGATCTGAGCTAAACCTTCTATTATCCTTCAAGAGTCTAGAGCCTTGTATTCAAATCTTCTTCAACTTTCTTTGAATACTCTCAACTACCTTTGGGAAGATCATTTACTTCTATGTTCAATTTTCAGAAACCTTCCCCTGTGCTACTGAGAAATTCCCATGCATCTGATATTCATTTCTTTTAAAGTTCCTTGAGCTAGTGGTTGAGACTAGATGCAAGAAGAGTTATGACTATCTGAGTGCAGACAAGAGTTGTTTGATCACACCCCCTAGAGCTGGAATCTAGAAGAGTACTGGGAGTGATATTGAATACACCCCCTAGAGCTAGAATTTAGAAGAGTGCTGGGAGTATTGTTTACGCCCCCTAGAGCTGGAATCTAGAAGAGTGCTAAGAGTACTATTGTATTTCTGCTATTAGCTGTAGTAGAACCCAAGACACTAAGAGAAAAGTATTCTTGGAAGAGTGGCATAGAGTGTTTACTCTAACCACTATAAAAATCACTGTGTCTTACTCATTTGTGCATTTGTTGATTGACTAATTGATTGCTAGAGGGACGATTAATCTTAAAGGGGTTATGAAATAATTTTTAAGTACCAAATTCACCCCTCCCCTCTTGAGTTTTTGCCTAAACTTCGAGACCAACACTTCTCAGCAGATGAAATGAATTTGTTTGTTGTTTGTATGTAGAAATTTATAGATGAAGTTGCAAGTGGCAGACAAAGTCTTCCAAGTAGTTTGTCTGTTGTAATTGATAGATGAAGTTATGACATGCAGACGAATCCTCTTTTTAGTCATTCATATGATGGCTTATCTGTTAGAAGTAATAGGTGAATCATCAAGGCATAGACAACTCATTTCTTCATTGGTCATCTGATGGATTGTCTATTACAAGTGGCAGATGAACTTACAGATGAAGACAACAGATAAAGTTGTTCTTTTGTAATTGTTGTGCCACTTCTACTTCATCTTCAATATTTTCTGTAGAGGATTGTAGATAGGTTCCTTGTCCTTCTTTAGTTTCACATAGACTTTATATGAGAGACAAATGCTTGAATAATTTGAATTCACTTTAGCTCTTCATTTGTCTAATTTCAGCACTGTTTTATCTCTGCTTCTGTAAACTGAATTCATTTTTGTGTTGCGGACAAGTGTTGTTTATAAGCAGTTTATCTGACTTATCTATGAAACAATTTGTCTGAATCTTTCTTAAATAGGCTCTCAAATACAGACTTTATTTGTAGAAGATTTATCCGATCACTCATTGAGGCTTGAACTTCATAACTACAGATACTCTTTATGGCTTCTTTTCAATGTTTCAGTGTCATTCTTTCTAAGCATTCTTGTCTTGTCTTTGCTAGTGGATTTTGCTTGCTAATGTACTTTCTGTATATGTTGTCCATTGTATTTAAATTGTTTCCCTATATATTTATATATGTTTCTGCAATGCTTGGGAACACAAGTGTCAATATCACAAATGTTCACTCATATGTTGTTGCTCAGCATTAAAACTTGGTTGTTTGCCATATGCACCATTTGGTTCAATAATCCATACTCTGATGATCCTACACATACAATGATTTCATTCACTTAGAAATACCATTTGGCTAATTCATAAATAGTTTTATATGCCTCTTCAGTGCATAATGCAATTTTAGTTTTAACCATAAGCTCATCCAACTTCACTTTTCTTTTAATCATTTACTTATCACATCGTATTACAAACTACATTAGGATAAGTCAATCACATATGATTGCTTAGGAATGTATTTTCTCAATTACCTTATAAGCATTCCTAGATTAACCATTTCCATACCTAAACAAGTGAGAGGACTTTCTAGGGGACTTTCTTCCCAATAGCTCATGACCATGAGATAACATAATTATCAGTTAATTCATTTCAAGAATCAAGTAATCAAGCTTCTAAAAATCATTTGGCCATCCCAATTTGTTATGCATAATTTCCTTTTTTAACTTGCACTTAGGTTACCATTTATCTCATAAACAACCTTATAACCATAATTTTCTGTCTAAACCACCCTAACATATTGCACTTAACCAGTTAATCATTTTTCCCTTAGCAATTTCACATAAACGATGAAATTCTCCAAATTTAATTGTTCACAAAACCCTAACATAACATTAATCAATATTTTTCAAGCCCAAGCAAGCCTAAAACACCATAATTAATGAATTAAACAATTCCCCCATGATTCTACAATAAAATTCCACCATTTTCCCCCTAAAATTTAGTATTCACGGATGGATAAAAACCCTAGCAACGTAAAAATACCGAATTGAACAAAAGCAAATGGACTTACCTTCAAATCCATATGTAGCTCCATCTCTTGCACATGAATCTGACCTTAATCTCCATAAACCCACCACCTTTTGCAGCAAAATGGAATTTTCTTCCTCCTCTCACCATCCAAAATGAAGGAATTTAGATTTAGATGCCAGATTGATAGTCTTTATTCCTAAATAAGATTAATCCTAGCTAAAATGGCATGCAAAAGGGATTTGGACGTGCGGAAATAGTGAAATGGACCAGAGTAAAAATACAAAGGAATGGGGTGAAAAGTTGGACCACCGACTTTATCCCCTTGACCAGCATTGCGGCCTCAAATTTAGGCATCATAGTGCCCGATCTGCTACCACCACCCATGCCCTCTATTTTGATCTGGCTCCGTGGCTTCATGCCACCCACCTAGCTGCCCCATTTTTCTTCCTTTTTGCATTATTTTCCTCTACATTTTTATTCCTTATTTTTATCATATATATTTTTCATGATTTTCTCACTATTAATGAAATAAGATGCACACTAAATATGCCCCAATTCGCTAAGAATCAAATCATATAATTGTTCACATATGCTTTTACTTTGCACCATTTCATGTAACTGATATACAATTCACATATACTCAAATCATGTCATTTCAAATAAATTTCTCCTCATAATTTTGTAATTTCATATACATTATATTCCAGCATGATAACTCAAGAAAATTCATTCAATTCACTAAAATCAAGTCATATAATCATTTGGACGTATATTTAATTGCACAACAACATTTAACTCACATGTATTTCATATACACTTACATCATTTCATTTCCAACTTTCTTTATAATCTTAGTCAGGTTATGGACATCTTAATTGCAAATTTTCAATTCATTCATGTACCTAATGTCCCAAACAATGGCTCTATAACAATTCCTCTTCCTCAATTCATCCTTATAAATAATAATAATAATAATTAGCCCCTATTTTCAACAGCTCAAGTGTTACAAACCACCCTCCTTACAAAAAAATTTATTCTTGAAACTTTAAATATTGCTTTCAAACTATTAATTTACTCATTCAAACTATTTCACATCTTATAGATCCATATCCTCATGTACACCACGTAAGTTGTCCCTTACTGATCATACGTCATGCTCATTAATAATATTGGCAATAATACTTACTTAATATGGGCACAGAATTCACTTATAAAAGCTAAATGGCTTTTGATATATACATGATTTTACCATTACTCAAAACATGAAAATCATACATCAATTTTAGGACACACAATCATACACAAACATGGTACACATTCTACATATCATATATTGCAATAATGTTTAGTTACTTGTGTCAAACACAGAGATTCATAACATGGGCTCATATAGCCTTATGCAACTCTCTGCTTACAAGTACATTTATATTCATATTCTGCCGTATTACAAGGCATTATCAATCATATGCATTTATTGTTTATCATGTCATGCTTAAATCTCAAATATGCAAATAGAACTACAATCATGGCACCAATAAAACTACTATCATGGTGTCAATATAAACAATAACAAGAATTTCTAGCTAAAAGTCTACTAAGATATTAATCATGTCCAATTGACTTTTTTTATATTTGGATCACTACCGCCTCTATCTCAATACATCTATATCCATACTTCCATTCTTAGTCATCTATTGTGTCTTGCTTGCTACCAATCAATATCATGCTTGGGAGGCCACCAACTAAGTGGACTCAGCTTTCTTACAACTTCGGTATGATCCAGTCTCTCCCTAGAACCCCTGCTACGAATGTTACAAGATTCATGACAATATTATCAATGTCATCTATAGTATCTATCCATCACTGCAACCTAGGGATTGCAAGTTCTCCAACCACTCCTACTAAGTAATCAGAGGAGTCTTACAAAATAGGCTAGATTTGGCCTCTTCGCCATTATAGGCGGCATCATCAAACAAAGTCCTTTCATGAGCGAGATCCCAAATAACCAAATAAGCCATCCCCACAGGTACCATTTTGTTCATATAACAGATTGATGGTCAAGTCTTGGAACTAAGGTCCACATGTCATTTCTTTTAAAGTGGTCCAATTCCTCTTGCATAACTAAAATCCAATTCTCATCTTCTAGTGCTTGGTCTATGAGAATTGGCTCTATTTAAGAAATGAAGGTAAAATTACCCCATACTTGGTGATAGGATGATCTAGTCCTAACTTTATCATACACATCACCAATTACTGGGTTTTCAAGATGAGCATGCATAAATCTTCAATCTTTAGGAAGAGAAGAATTATCTCCTTCATTTACCTCACATTTGGATTATTCAAACTATCTATCTGCTTTATCCCTTGTTGTTTCTGTCTATGGAGTTTGTTTACCTTGATTTTGCAAAATTCATCCTCTCCACGTCTATTGTGAGTCTATCTATTTCATCATCAAAATCATTTATTCTTCTTAAGCAGTTTGTAGATTCATCAAAATTAATATAAATAGACTCTTCTATAGATATACTACTCAAGTTATAGATTTTAAATTCTTTGTTAACAATGGAATAGCCAAGGAATATCCCTTCATTGGATTTGCTATCAAATTTTTTAAGGTTTCTTTTTCCATTATTAGGAATAAAACATTTGTAGCCAAAAATATAGAAATATGATATGTTAGGCTTCTTGCCATGGTACTACTCAAATGGAGTTTTGTTGAGTATTAGCCTAGTATAAATTCTATTATAACATAACAAGCGGTATTCATAACTTTAGCCCAAAAATATCATGGCAGCTTGTATTCACTTAACATATTCCTCACCCTTTCCTATAAGGTTCTATTTTTCCTCTCAGCTACTCCATTTTGCTAGGGTGTTCTTAGTGAGAGAAAGTTTGAAAGATCCCATTATTTTCATAGTAGGTTGTGAACTTATGTTTTTCAAGGTCTCTACCAGGATCACTTATAATGGCAACTATATGAGAACTTTGATCATTCTGCATAAACTTGGAAAAGATCTCAAATAATGAAAAAACCTGATCATTGAATGCAAGAAACATTACCCAGGTATATCTACTGAAGTCATCAATAATGACATATGCATAATGTTTTCTTCTAAGACTTCTAGTTCTCGTTGGTCCCATTAAGTCCATGTGTAGCAATTGAAGTGACTTTGTTGTGTATACTTCTCTATTTGGTTTGAAAGATTCTTTAGCATGCTTTCCTCTCATGCACGGATCACAACTATCCTTTATCAAATTTAAATTCAGGTAAGCCAACTACAAGATCTTTTTGGTATAATCTGTGTATCATATCTTTGTTGCCATGTCCCAATCTTCTATGCCATAGTAGGGACTCATTGTGAATAACAAAATGTAACAACTAGGGTGTTAAAATTTTGGATAATTAAGTGTCTGATCACATTGTAGTTGTTTCTATATTCATGAGTTGAGAGAAAGAAATTTGTTATAAAATGAAGTATTTCACTTAGTTGTACAAGTTAACGCATATACTAATGCTATATGATTCGACTCCTAACGATTTGAGGCATAAATGTTATGCATTATATGTTAATATTATGTGGGAAAATCATAGCAAAAAGGTATGAGAAATAAAGAAACAAAATGAGAAAGGAACCAAGAAAAACAAGGCAAAAAAATGAGTAGCAATGTCAACGCCATGGCACCATTTTATAAAGGGGAGGTGGGCTGGGACCGGGCCCCGCGGCACCGGTCGACAAGTAAAGTTGGTCAGCCAACTTTTTAAGCTCCATCCCATTCTATTTTCACCCCATCCATTTCGTTCCCTACCCTACACCCATCCCTCATGCTCTAGACCCCATTTAGCCCAATTTCTTGCTTCTTGTGCTACAAAAATAGGAATTTTAAGTTTGTAACCAATCGTTTATACTCCCAATCTCAAATTTGAGATGATTGAATGGTGGAAAATGAAAGAAAATTAGGTTTGTTGCAAATGGAAGAAGCCATTCAGAGTTTTGGGCTTGGAATCTTGTTAGTGAATGTAAGCCATGCTTGGAATTGGTCATAAGTTGTTTTTGTTAGTATTATATGTATAATTTTGATTACAAAAAACTTAACTTAGACTTGATATATGCTAATGATTTTGATAATTTAGAAAGCTTGAAATGTAGTCAAGTATGCTTGTAGAGTATGTATTTTAATTAAGTAATCATTATGTAAGCATATTTGCAAGTTATTAGAAAATGAAAAAATTCACTATGATCCATATTGCAATGAACTTGGCTTATCATATTGTGATTCATTAGATCATATTTATAATTATTAAGATAAAAGTATGTGCTTCAAAGAGATATCATTTTTATATGCTAAAGAATGTAAGCTTGAAAGAGTTTTCCTAAATACAGAAACATGAATCAAACTCTATATCCATGTTTCTAAACTTATGCAAATTATATGTGGACAAATGCATTTTAGTTTAAAATATGACATGTCAAAGTTTTAAAAAGAAGCAAAATGCAAAAACACAATTGGACGATGCCAGCCACTTGGAGCAACTGCCTAGCAATGGCCAACCACTTGAAGCAACCACCTGGCAATGGCCAGCCACTTGGAGTAGCCACCTGGCAATGGTTAGCCACTTGAACCAACCGGCTGGCAAACCACCTGGGACACCAGCCACTTGGACCAACAGCCTGCCATACCACCTGGCAAGAGGCAACAAGGTACACTTGTAAGAAAAGCTAGATAATCGACCATAGCCACTTAGCCCAACCACCTAACTCACAACCACTTGGCCCAAGCACCTGCCATACAACCTGTCGACCCCCAACGGTCAGAAATTCGAATGTTGCTCTATCAAATCAACTCAAACGGCCATGATTTTAAAAGATCTATGTAAGGGGGAATGGAGAGATGTTTCCCAAGGGTTGTAACATTCATTTTGAAGATCCTTTTGAGCTTTAATCTTTTCATTCTTAAGCAACCAAAGGCCAAGAGTTTAAACCTTCTTCATACTCACACAAGAGCTTTTAACTTCATAACATTCATCCAAGGCCTTCATCTACAACACAAAGGAAGATTCTCAACACCGAAAAGAGCTACTCAAATCACTTTTTCCCCAAAGCTTAATAAGAAGCACATTCAAAGTGTAAATTTCTCTTTCTTTCATTTGTGCATTCCTTGAGTTGGTCGAGACCAACCAAGAATAGCAAGTCGATTGTTAGAGAAATCTTTCACATAATTGATTGCTAAATTTATGCCCCCTTGAGCTAGAATCAAGAAGAGTGTAAGGAGCACTAGCCTATGCCCCCTTGAGCTAGAATCAAGAAGAGTAAGTCGATTGTTAAAGAGATTGTTCTCATAATTATTTTCTAAGTTTATGCCCCCTAGAGCTGGAATCTAGAAGAGTGCGAGGAGCACTTGTATAATTCTATTATAGAGAGATAGTGGAACCCAAGGCACGAAGAAGAGTGTTCTTGGAAGAGTGGAGTAGAGAAGGTTGTCCAAACCTCTATAAAAAATATTATGTGCTATTAATGTGTAATTGATTTACTTTCTTGCATTTAATTACTTTATTATTTATTTCATTACAACTTGCACACAAGCACAAAAAGGAGGGAAAGTAATCAAAGAAGGGTTAAGCAAGAAATTTTTATAAACTCAATTCACCCCTTCCCTCTTGGGTTAAGCCAAGCTTACAAGACCCAACAGTTTTTACCCAACCAAATTTAGTATTTATGCATTGCTAGGGTTTCATTCAAAGTGGGATTTGAGGAAATTTCGTAGTTTATGTGTAATTTCCATGGGGGGAAATGATTAATGAGTTCATGATAATGTCTTGGAACTTAATTAGGCATTAGAAATCATGAGTTATGGCGATTAGGGTTTGGTGAACAATGCTTTTGGAAAATGATGGGAATGACAGTTAAAACCATGGGGTAACAAATTAATTTTGTAATGATAGTGTTCTGAGGCTTAATTGAGGGTGAAAATTTTGATTTGGGACCATAACTTACGTAGAGGTTAAAAAGGATTTTGTGTATCAAGTGTTTAAAAAGCTAATTGATTTAGTTAAGGGATTTAGTTATTTTATTTTATGTTGATTTAGCTATTGAACTATATAATATGATCGATGTATGATATTGGAAATGAAATCTCCTTTAAACATCGTACAGTATATAAGGGATATTTGAGAAAAATGCTCTAATGAAAAGTAAATTATATGTGAAGGGCTTGAATACAACCCTAGAATCCTAATGAAATAGGTTGAGAGAATTGTGTATGTTAGGGTATGATTGATGGCAATGTGTTATAAATGAATTGAGTAATGGTAAGAATGCAAGTGAAGCAACTATATCTTGATAGAAATTGGTAGCTAATCTATATATATTCAATGTATGATGAAGTGTTCTCATGAAAGGTATATGTCAATGGAATTATTCCTATGTAGGGCCATTAATACATGGATGAAAAGCCAAGACAAGGAATGAAAAGATAGTAAAATGAGCTCTATTAAGATAAGTAGTGCAACACCTAGGGTGTTAACTATTGGATAATTATATTTGGCCATAGTGAATTATGTTTAGAAATAGTGGAAATAGGGGAGACAAGGTTGTAGGAGGTATGCCAAGCGGTATGGGAGGTGCCTGTGCTCCCCATGAGGTATGGCGAGCAGCTGCAAAAGTGCTTGTGGTCGGATCTGAGGAGAAAAACCCTGCGGGACAATGGCAAGCGGTATGGCAGGCGACTGCCATACTGGCTGCAGGTCATAAGCGGTATAGTAAGCAGTATGTCAGGCACCTACCGTATGTCGATTGTGCAAGTTTATAAAGTTGACCTGGTTTGTTTTTCATTTCAACCATTCCATTTTCTTCCCTACACCCACCCCTCATTCCTTAGCCTCATTATATATGATTTCTAGCTGTTTTAGCTAGGAAATCATCTCGTATAGGGAGAAATACTATGATCTTTTATTTAAATCAAATTTTCACTCATTCAAACCATCAAAAATGGATGAAAATGGGAGAAACATTAGATTTCTACAAAATGGAAGGTGCGGCATGGAGCTGGAGCTTGATCCTTCATTTGGGGAGGATGGCTACTCTTGTAAGTGAAGGTAAGCTCAATTTCCCAACTGAATCTTGGATTTTTAATTTTTAGGATTTTGGGAAATGGTGGATTTTTGGAATAAAATTGATGTATGCACTAAATTCATGGGGAAGTGAGTTAATGCAATGATTATGATGATTTGGCATGAGAATTATGAATTTTGCTAAGCTAAGGTTACTATGCATAGTGAATTTTGGATGTTTCCTAATTTTTATTGAATTAATCATGGGGTAAATGATTAATGGCATGATTACAATATTTTAGAACATGTATGGAGTGATCTGGACTAGTGAAATTAAAATTTTGATTAAGCCTTAGTTAGGATTTGAAGAGGATTTTTGTGAATGGACTATGTAAGCCATTAATTGACTAGATTCAAAGCTTAATTGAGTTATTTACAAGTTGTTTAAATGTTAAATAGGTAACATGCCAGATAAATATGTCAAATAAGAGGGTTTTGGGTGATAATTATGAAGAAGCTCTAGTTTAAATAATGTTTATCATATGTTTATTAAGATTTGCTATGAAAGAAATATTAATATGATGTGGTGTATGGTATACATGATTATAAATGGCATTGTGGCCCTGTACAGGATGATCTGAGAAGGATAAAAAGACAGAGCTGGGGAAAAGTGGTTTGGAGCTAAAGGCTTGAGGTAAGTAGGCTGCCTTCTCTATTTGTTGAATGCATGGATGGGGATATGGAATATATCCCATGATTGATTTCAGGCATGTATGGTTTGTATGGGGGATAGTAGTTATCTGTGTTTGGTTAAGGACTAATGTTTATGATTTTTTGGTGAATGTATTAATATTAGGGATAGTAAGTATCCCTTGGAATTGAAATACATGGTATTTTGCATGTAATATAAACATGTTAGTAATGGGGATAGAAAGTATCCCACAATATGCTTATTTTTGTATATGAATGTCTATACAAAAGGGATAGAGAATATCCCAAGTGTGTGATGGAAAGAATAGATGGGATGATCATATCCCATGTTAAGATTTAATAGTATATTATATTGATGTGTTCTCATTGTATGAATTAATAGGGAAAGTATAATTCTCTGTTGTGATATTGTTAATGGATGATAAAGATGGGATAAGTAATATCCAATAGCTATGTAAATAGTATGATATATCATATGACTGTAAGTATAAATGGAATGGGAAGCATTCCATAATAGTATGGATATGTATAATGTAATGTACATTGAATGCACAACTATAATATTATGCTTGTATGGTATAGTTGGATATATGGTGCTTGCATGGCATGTATGGTGATATGAGATGCTTGTATGGCGTGTATTGTGGTATGATGAGCTAAAGTGGCTCAGATGTTAGTGAAGTGCCGGAATGGCACTATATGATATTATGCGACGGAAAGGCGTAAAGTGTGTATGGAAAGAATGAGGATGCGAGCCTCATGGTATGATTGACTTGGGTTCTACATCTCAGGATGAGGTGGGAATGTGATGTGTTTATGGTGAGGGTTTAAATTTGAATTATGTTGTATTTGATACATGTTCTGGGTTAGAACATATTGTTGTGATTAATTATTGTTTTATTTTATCTATGCCTACTTAATGAGTTGCCTGGACCCACACCTTCTTATGTTAAATTTTTAGCTAACAGGTCAGGTAAAGATTCCCAACTGAGGATTGGGATGGATGAACGAGATTTGAAGATGGTTAGATATGGTAAGATGAAATGGGGATTGGAATCCCTTAATGTGAATATAATTATTTTGATTCAAAGATTGTATAATTGTATATTAAAAGATCTCACATGATACATAAATAAAATGTATTGGCATGTCATAGTAATTATTTTATTCATGACATTATAGATGGACTTGAATTAATCCTGGGAAATGTATTGTCATCATGATCCGGTTCCGATCTTGGGTGGAGCTGTGAGTATGAGTGTGAGTGTGTAGATATAATTGTTGTCATTTTATTATAGAAATGACAGCCTTCTGCATCGGCCCCTATGTGGCATTGTCGAAACGCATAGGGTGGGGTGCGGGGCGTTACAAGTAGGCATTATCTTTGCTGAATGCATGGATGGAGATATGGATTATCCCGTATGTTTGAATCCAGGTAGGTATGTATGACTAGGGATAGTGGATATCCCATGATGGTGCATGAATGGTTTTTACTATAGTATGTGGCTGTGTGATACATGGATGGATAGGGATAGCAGATATCCCTTTATGTTGCATGATTAGTAATTTTTTATGATATGAATGAATGATTAGTGGGGATTGAAAGTATCCCTTATCTTTGTGTATAATGATATTGTACTTGTGTATGGACGTCTAAATGAGAGGGATAAAGAATATCCCATGTTTGCGTTGGATAACATATTTCATACTTGTAACACCCCGATTTTAGGGTGCTACCTATTGATATTTCAAGGAGAAACTCAAGCACAGTCTTCCCCAAAATCGCAAGTTCCATACCTATATAATCATTTCTACACAATACCAATCATCTATAAAAAAAACATCATACACAACATATCACACTCACACATTGCCCAGAATGGCGAGTTTCATTGTGATGGTAATAAATAATACAATTATGCACATATAGTCCACCACTTTTGACATGCTAGTGAGATCATCACATACATGACTTAATATACATAATGTCTTAATTCTTTAAATCTACAATTTATATACAAAATATCAGTAATCAAAAATTGGGAATTTCTAATATCTGAATCTACCACCCATCACAAGGGTCATAGTTTATCTCGATCATGAGCTCCAACCTCATGTTGGGCTCCGTCTTCTGGCCTGTCAACTAAAAATATAAATAAAATGGAGTGAGTTCAAGCAAACTCAGTAAGTAGGTGAGGGAAAAAATAGTAATAATTAAACTATTAGAGAATCATAATCAAGGATCACAGGTTAACCAAATCAAAGACCATGATATCATACATCCATGCCATCAAGGCACATCCACATCCCAAGGGTGTCATACATCTCCAGAACTTCTAGGCCATCCACACCCCATGGGTGTCATATTATATCCAACTATCTAGGCATCTGTTCCAAGCACTATCATATCCAGGCCATTCAGACCTCCATGCTAACAAGGCATATCAAATACGGCCATACAGGCCACCACACCAATCAAGCATATCCAGTCTAGCCATACAAGTCACTACTTCCCTTTTCAATGCATGATTGGCTATTCTTGTAAACTTGGCTATTAATGTTGTTCGATTCATGGTAGCATTATTGTTACTTCCTATGATACCCCGCTTTCATTGCAACTTAAGGAGTTCAGGTTTGTCATCTCCATCTACTGAGGAAAATAAGTATATCATCTATAAGGCCTTACTACCACATTTCAAGCATATTGCATTCATCCCATATAGGTGTTCCACCGGTACCATTATAATCAAGTGATGCTTGTGCCACCTAGACATGGTCATAGTCTCATGTCTTATAGAATGATGGTATTCCCGAGCTTACCATCAACTCACTAGGTTTCTAAGCTTACCAGCAAACTTATATTATGAACAGTCATTACATGTGCCATATCAAATATCTGCCTCCCAAGCACCATCATGTCTGATTCATGCCATTCAAGCATCTCATATCTGATGGTCAAATTATAATTCTTCACAAGTGCATGAGTGTATAGCAGCACAGTGTGCTTAGCAAGGGACGATCTCATAGAGAAGTGTCAAATCGATTCAATTATGTTTAGTTACTAATGCTAAGTTGTCCTAAATCTGAAAGATAATTTAGAGACTAAGTAATTAAAAATGTAATTGAATAATAATGGCCTAAGTAATGTAATATGAAAGAAAATAATGGCTTAAATAATGTAAAATAATATTTAGGTTGTAAGAGTCTGTGATATGATTTCACCACTCAATGAAATTCAATATTGTTGAGATGTTGGTATCAATTCAGCATCTTAAGTTCGTTCTATCCATTGTAGGATTATTGCCATTGGCATTCAGGTTTAAATCAAATATTTTCTCCTATTCCAATTACCTATGGCATGTAATGTAATTGAGATTGAAAACTTATGAAGATTAAAAGCACTTTAATGAACCAAGTAGAATAGTTCAACATACGGCGTCTACCTTAACCATTTACTCATTCATTCAAAAGAGCATAGTACATAGTTTAGCATATGGCGTCTACCTTAACCATGTACTCAAAGATAATCAAGCTAATTCACATAATTGGTGATCAGACAATAAAAAAAATCAGATGATTGCATTATACACAACGAATGAAACAAGATGATATTGAATTAGTAACCAAACAATCTCTGTTAATAATGAATAGCAAGGAGGGCTACATCATTGCCCCAAAAAATAATAAAAATAGAAATAAAACTCTCTGAAATATGCATGATTGTAGAACTTGAAATCCTTCTTTTGCTCCCTTGGCAAACTTCTCTCATCCAGCCTCCTCAACTATGTTCTGGATGTCTCCTTAAATAACCCAAGCAGCAGGGTCTTAGTAGAACTCCTCAACAAATTGTAATGCCTCTACACATAGAGATCCTCTTCCAAAAATAACTCAGTATTTCCTTACGAAAATATAGCTTCCAAAATATTGTAATGTATAAAAATTGAAGTTCTCAAAATAACTAAGCTGCTACATATCCTAAGTAATTGTAACACAATCTTGAGCCTAAAAATCAACTTTTAATAATAGTTTGCAATTCACATGTCTCATACTCTTAAATTTGCAACATTTGATGCACGGAAAAACATCTAAGTTTAATTTCAAACTTTATTTCTTGTAGATGCACTAAAGATCGAGCAAAAATTTGAACTCCTACTTCGGAGTTCACTGAAGTGAACTTTAAAGTAAAAAATGTTGCTTCGAAGCTCTGAAGTGAATTTCAGAATAAAAAGCATTGCTTCGAAGCTTTTTGCTCTGCTTTAGAGCTTTTTGATTCTGCTTTAGAGTTCTCTGAAGTGAATTTCGGAATAAAAAACGTTGCTTTGGAGCTTTTTATTCTACTTTGGAGCTTTTTTATTCTACTTTGGAGTTCTCTGAAGTGAACTTTGGAGTTGCTAATTCTGCTTCAAAGTTCTCTAAAGTGAATTTTGCAGTTGCTAATTCTGCTATGGAGTTTCTAATTCTGCTTCAGAGTTTTTAATGCTCCATTGCAGTTTTAGTAGAATTATAATAAGTTTCTCATACAAACTCCAAATTGAGTGATTTTTATTGGTTGAATAGATAATTTTAATATCTACAACTTTCATGTTAATCACTTTTTCTTATTCTTCTTTTATTTTGATTTGTGGGCCCTCAAAGTACCACCTTTAATGTTGTCTTCAAAATTGATACTTTAGAGTTTTTTTGGAGAGAGTAGCATTATTTTAATCATAACTGTCTCATGCGAACTCAGAATTGTACCATTCTTTTTATAGATAATTTTAGGGGCTGAAATTTTTAAGTTGATCACTTTTTCTAAATCATCCGTATTCTATGAGTCATGGGCCCTTAAATTGATACCTTGTGTACATCCAAAATTGATGTTGCAAAGTCTTTGGAGAGAGCTGCAGTGTTTTAGATATAAATTCTTCATATGAACTCAAAATCATGTACTTTTTTACGCATTGAAAAGCTAAGAATAAATTCTAAAACTTTCATGTTAAACACACTCTCCAGATGTGCCTCCATTAGTCTCAAAAATAACTTTAAAGTAACATCTTTTGTAATCTTCAATTTCATTTTACAGAATTTTATGTCTGCAACAAAACAAACTTTTTTAAGTGCAATATTCACATAAATGTCAATATAAACTACTAAAAACACATTAAAATAAGATCTTATATATGTGAATTTAGACATAAAAGTATGATATATTATGAGCTTGTCAATATCATATCTATGCCACTCAAACATTGTCATATCATGTTCTTGCAGATGCATGCATATTCTTGTCTGGCTATGCCAATCATGCATATTATATTTATTTCATGTAATAAAATCATCAAGTAACCACTGGGTACAATTATCTATGCACAACTTGTAAGAGAAATGCATGGGAACGCACATCTTCATCATTCTCACTCATGATACTATGCAATCAATTCATTCAATAATTGCTTGTTTACAATTCATAGGATACTCACTATCCCTGATACATTAACACAAGCATATATGCCATTACATAGGATACTCTTAGTATTCTTGACATTTCAACTATTTATACATGTGACTAGGAAGAATTCTTCTTAACATGCCCTCTTTCTTCCTTATTGTGACTTCAAAAATGCCACAAGGAACCCCTAAAAAGGCCCTAATAAGTCTCCTAAAAAGTCCCTAAGAAACCACACAAAATCCCACAAAACAGGTCAACGTGCACTCTAGCCGCACTGTAGAAGCACTATAGTAGTGCTACGGCTCCACTTTTTAGAGTCGTTGCTCCAAAAATTGCTAGCACAAAAATCACACAAAATATGCCCATGTTTGTTGACCACTACTATCTAGTTTTTATGAAGTAGAGCCATGACTCCAGATTTTAGCATCGTGGCTCCACTTTCTAGAGTCGCAGCTCCAAAAATTGTTGACATAAAAAGCACACAAAATATGCTCGTGTACTGTAACAACACAGTAGCAACACCACAACTCCAAAAATTGCTAACTGCTGCTATTTAGTTTTTGTGAAGTGGAGCTGCAACTCCAGATTTTGGCACCATGGCCCCTTATCCTGCTACCCATTTTATGTTATGTATTTTCTTTCCTTTGCTTGGCCCTTTTTTGGCTTCTTAACAACATTTATGCTTTTATTCATTTCATACCCAAACATCAAAACATCCACATTTATCATATGATTCATCTATACTCTTCAAAATTCATGATTCCCAATAGCATGCAATGCAAGATGATACAATATGCTTGTCAAAACAATGTACACACATGGCTATATTCAATTTCCAATAATAAATACATAAGAAGGCATATTTCCTTATTTTATTTACAGTGCAAGACCGTAAACATCATTCAAAATCGTGGGATATACTCTATCCCGTTCAAAATCATCAGACACATTCTATCCCTTACAATTTGCATAACATATCAAAACAAATTATTTAAACCATATAATTGAATTCAATTTCCATATAAACATTTGAAACAACTAAGTTCATCATTCTAAATCAAAACTCAATAAATTAATCATCATGTAAATGCAGTGCCTGTATGCACTTGTATGAGATAATCACCATCCCCATCAAGTTCTACATTCACATTCACACATATGCATGTTGAAAGAAACCTATTTACCTCTATGGAATAGTTGCACCTTTCTTGATCTCTAGCTCCGCTATTAATTCCAACTTTTGGTCCAATGAGTCTTGCACATATAACATATGTCCCAGTTGAAATTCACATATGTTTAATTAAGAGACCTCAGCTCAAATCTCATAAGGGACCTTAGTTCATCTAAAATTCATTAGGTTATGTTCTAGTCCCTTTTACACATATCATGCCCTGTTTAAACAAATTATAATACTCTACTTCATGCTATTTAATAGACAATTTAGTTTGTGGTAAAACCACTTAAATTTACTTTGCTCCTGTGTGCATCATATGAATTCTTAATGCCCAGCAAAGTACAACAACTGGAACTCACTTTCAACATCATAGTATCATGATTTTACATGCTTAACACTGAAATTAATCTTGCTAACTAAATCTCATGCCTTAAAGTTTATGAATTCTCTTTCTAACCTACCTATTCACAACATATACTATACAAGGTGTGAAAGGTTGACTGTTCAGCTTATGGACAATCAGTTGCATGAAATTCCCATGGCCAACTACCACCATAAACATCAAAATCAAACATGCTAGCCAATCCCTCATGAATTACTAGAATAATCCACTAAATTTCAAACCCTAACTCACATAATAATGGTAGAACACCCTTAATTTAAATCAGAATTCTCAAATTAACTTAGGAAATACACTTACCACTATGAATTCACTTCTAACCCTCAACATCTCCCCCAATTGCTGCAAGAGGCTCCCTTAGTGATATTTGCAGAATTTTTCTTCCTCTTTCCTCCCGCAAATAAATGACTCTTTGTCCCCAAATGCTTGGGATAGCAATAGCTCACCTCCTTAATAATTTCCCCCAACAAAGGCTTTTGAAATCTAGTGGGAAAAAGAAGTTGCAAAGGAGCTTGGTCATGAGAGCAAGGGCAGGGACAAAAATGAGCTAGAGAGGGGGTTAGTGGAGCATTTAAACTAGCCCCATTCTCATTGATCTGGCGTTGCATTTGTACCATGCACATGCAACTTTCCTACAATGTATTTTATCAATCCTTTTGCAATAATTCAAGCAAACTAAATACCATCCACATGTTCTCAATCATCACATTCACATTTACATTAGATTGCATATATAATTCCTCTTGATTTCCCATGAATTAATATGCATCATTCATCCAAAATAGAGACTTGCCTTGCCTCAAAACTCTAAGGCATCACAATATTATTGTGTCATGATAGTAAGTATCCCAAGTTGAGTTTCCTATTGTGATAATGTGAATGGATAGATTGATGGGATAAGTAAAATCCCATGATTATGCTGATAGTATATTATATTATGTGAATAGAACATAGAGCATTCCAAAAATTGTGTTTGACAGAATGGTATGATACTGTACCTGGATGGCACAGTCATGATATGTGGTGCCTGCATGGCGAATGAATGATATTGGTATGTTTTGTATAATAAAGAGATATGTGTTGTGTTTTACCTTTTAGGATGAGATGTGAATGCTATGTATTGGTTCTCAGATACCATGATCGAATGGTTGTTATGTATATAATCATGGTTTGATGTGAAATATGTTTTCTTGGATTAATTATTGTTTACTAACTTGCCTACTTACTAAGTTCACCCAAGACTCATGCCTTCTTTTTTAAATTTTTAGGTGGCTAGTTAGGTAAACAATCCCAAATGTGGGTTGGGGCTTATGAGCAAGAATTGAAGATATTTTTGTCAAGGTATGATAACTTGGGATTGGAATCCCTTTATGTATATGTTTTTGGAAATTTAATCAATTTTTTTGATGAGGTGTATTGATATTTAAGAAAAGTAGAATGATATATATTATATAGTATAGCATGTCATAATGATGAAATTGTGAATGAATTTGTATGATTGCCATCATGGTTAGTTTTGATTTTGGGCGCGCAACTATGGGTGTGGGTGTGAGTTTTGTGGTTAGTATTATTGTTTTATAATTATTAGAATGTTGATGTTATATGATTAATGCTAGTACAGATCCATATAATTTAGGATAGACTCTACCAGATTTTTGGCAAAATATTTTCTTAAAATAGGAAAATTGTAGAGGAATGGTAAAATGCATAGGCCACTAGGCGAGGCGTTACACATGACACTTAGCTTAGATATCAAACAAGTTTACAATATACACATTTTCATGTCTCTTATCTAGGACTACAACTGAGTCATGCTGATCTAAAATTGAACATATATCAGATTCAAACATAACCTTGTAACCATTATCATCAAAATTGACTAATGCTCAAAAGATTATGTTTTAATCCCTCAATTAAAAGCACATCTGAAATAACAGTAGATTGTGGTTGGCCAACCTTACCAATCTCAACCTCTCTACCTTTCCCATTATATCCAAAGGTTACTATTCCACTATATTTCTCTTTTAGCTCAGTGAACAACTCCTTCTCCCCTATCATGTGTCTTGAGCAATTACTATCAATGTATCACATGATGCTTCTTATGGCCTTATGAAACACCTGCAATAATAAAGTCAGGCTATAATTTTTGGTACCCATCTGAGAATGGGTCTAGGGGGTTAATGGCAGCAAATTTTGGTACCTATTGTTTCTTTGGTGCCATTAGTCTAATGTTCAAAGACTGAATTGCATTTACTGCATCTGCAACTATTTTAGGAATCCAATCCATGGTCTATTTGGTCCTCTATCTTCTTCCAAAATTATAAGTCTATTTCTTATGTTGCTAACCACATTTTTTCTTTGGTTTCATTCTAAATAAGGTAGAGATTAAGGTTTGTCTAAGGGCATTATTTTTTGCCTTCACCAGCTCAAGTTCCTCAATGATGCATTGATCCTTTTGAGCTTTCTATTTTCATCTTTTAATTTGGAGCACTCATTGGTTACTTTCAATAGCTCCTTCTTCGTCTCCTTATACTTGGCTTTTGATGCCTTGAAATCAGAATATAAACTTTCTAATTCATCAAATAAATTTTTAGTTTCAAGTTCAGAAGTTACTTCATCTTCATGAATTTCCATGAAGCTAATTTTGGTGTGATAATCTTCTTAATCTCCTTTTGTTAGTAACAGTCTGTTGAATTGTGCTTCATGATCTTCCTCACTGTCACTGGCACCGGCACTTTCATGTAGCATAATTTTTAGCATGTCCCATGAAGTAAGTGCTTTCTTCTTCTTGAACTTCTTATTGTTCTTCTTCTTCTTCCTCTTCTTTTCAGGATATGAATTATATTTTTTATTTTGTTGTTCCCCTTCTTGTCAGGTTCTTAGCAATTGTATCTCATGTGGCCAGGTTTGCCATAGTTTTAACAGGTGGCAACTTGTTTTCTTTTGTCTTTGTTTCTGAAATTTTTGGACTGCTTCCAGGTTTCTTTTTTAATATGGCTCTGAATATTCTTTTCAGCATTTCCATGTCATTATCATTTTTCAGCTCCACTCATTAAAGCTTCACTTTGTGAATCATCATTTGATTTAGCTCTTAAGGTGATGTTTCTTTTTCCTTTTGGCTCTTCAGGGGCTTTCTTCTTCATAAGGACTTCATGGGTCATGAGAGAACCCATAAGTTCTTCTACTTTCATTTTATATAAGTCTCTAGCCTCCTGGATTATTGTGACCTTTGTCATCCATTGTGTTGGTAAAGATCTTAAGATCTTCTTCACTGTTTTACGTTCATATTTTTCTCCAAGACCCTTCAACCCGTTGGTGATCTTTTGAAATATTCCAAATATTTCTGATATTATCTCATTGTCCTGCATATGGAAGGCTTCATATTCCTATATAAGTATATTGATTTTGGTCTCTTTGATATGGTTAGCACCATTGTGTGTGACTTTCAGCTTGTCCCAAATCTCCTTTGTTGAGTCACATGCTGAAATCATTTCAAACTCAGATGGCAATAATGTACACTATAGGCTATTCTTAGCTTTAGCATCTCTCTCAACTAATACAATGTCTTCTGCAATATATTTATCTTCTATGTTTGTGATAGTCTTGCCATCTTTTATGATTTGCCATAACTTATAATCATTGGCAATCAAGAAATTTTGCATCTACATCTTCCAATACCTGTAATTGGTGCCATCAAAATATGGGGCCTAGAAGTTGATTGTCCTTCAGTCGTGGTGTTGTGGAATGTGTTGACCATAGGTATCACTTCAAGAAGTTAAAATATTTAATTATCAAGAAGAATCGTTGAAGCAAATTCTGATACAATTGTTTATCCCAATCTAAGGTAGCTCAAGAGAAAGGGGGTGAATTGAGCTTTTAAAAATTTCTGGTCAAATTAAAAATCAAGTGCTAAAATAAATAAAATTGGATCACATAGGACAATTACATAGGTATTTTTGTAGAGGTTCAGCCCATAGCACAGTACCTACGCCTCTCTCTAAGTCAGCCTTGCTGCGCTTAGGTTCCACTAAATACCCATTGGTTTAGCTAACAACAACTTATACATGTTAATTTCCTAGCTCACCAACAAACTTATACAGGCTGGTTTCCAAGCTCACTAACAAACTTAAGCAAGCCCTTTGCTTACCGTCTCATACAAGAATGTTGTACAATAAAAATGCCTCTTACACAGGCTAATTTGTACAGAATTAAATTGCAGTAGAAATAAATGTAGATTAATAAATACAGAGTAAATCAGAGTACCTTAAGCTATTGTAAAGATTGAGCTTTGAATGCAGATTGGTTTTTGTGCTATGAAGTTGGAAGAAAACTTTAAAGCTAAGTAAATGCTTTTTGATTTCTTTCGAAAACTTTCTTGCTTGCTAACTCTTTGGAACAACCTCTCTTTACTCCTTTTAAACTGAGATTCAAAATCTTTTTATTAGAGAGGACAACATTCATTAAATGTGAGCTTATCATGAAGTTTTTTCTACCATTGGAGTGTTCTCATGGGGTCTTTGTGTCTGAAGGCTCTTGGCAATGTCCAAAATGAACGACTGTATCCAAAGTTAAGATTTTGGACATACTTGAATCATTCAGCTTGCAAAAGACTTCTTATAGCTATGTCCAAAAGTGAATCATTGTGTCTGAAGTTAAGATTTTGAACTTAGAAGACACATGAATTGCCTTGGCTGCTCAACTAAATTCTGGCAATGTCCAAAAGTGAGTTAGCAATGTTCGAAGTTAAAATTTGGGCTGACTTACTTTTGCAATGGCAATGTCCAAAGCTTGGCACTTTGGATTTTCAGACTTGGACTTTTAAGATGCATTGCACTGACATTAGCAATGTCTGAAATTGGTTCTTTAGAGTCTGAAAACAACTTCTATTGTGTTTGAAGTTATTTCTGCTATGTCCAAATTGGTTCTGCTATGTCCAAACTTTATCTGCTATGTTCAAACTTGACTTTGCAGTGTCCGAATTTGGCTTTGAAGCTCCAGCATCTTAGCTTCTTGTTCAGCGTTGTCTGAACTTGGTTCTATGTTCAACTTGGCCACACAATGTTCGAACTTGCTTGATTTTGAATCTTAGTTCTTTTTCTCCTTTTGAAGCCTTATTTCTATCCAAACTTGGGCACCTATCTGATATACTTCGGAAGTGATTTGAGGCTATGTCCTAAGTGACTTTGATGCTAGTCTAGTATGCCTAACATGTTCTTTGAGCATTTATATTTTCTTCCTAGTGGATTGTTGATTAAAATTATAAATCCTCACAAGTGCATAAACGTATAGCAGTATAGTATGCAATGCAAGGGTCAATCTCACAGGGAATGTTCAAACCAATTCAATTAACTTAGTTACTAACTTATCTCTTTCTTAAAGCAATGTGATTTGAACTAAGCAAGTATAAATGATAACTTAAATAAAATTACAGAAATGAAATGCTATGGATAATGTAGGTGAAATCAACACAGTGTAAGGGTCTAGGGATCCGATTTCACCACTCAGTGATACACTTTGCTATTGGGATATTAGATTTAATGCATAACTTGGATTCATTCTATCTAATGTGAGATTATTACCATTAGTTGTGTGGGTTTAAATCAAGTATTTTCACTCGTTCCAATTACCTATAGTGTGTAGTGTAACTGAGTGAAAACTCTTTAAGCTTAAGAACACATGAATCAAATAAGATGATTTAGCATAAGGTGTGTACCATAACCACCTATCCTTTTCATTCAATGGTGCTCATGGTTTTGCATACGGTGTATGCCTTAACATGCTAGATAATCAATGTGAATTGATCAAGCAATATATCAAATCAAATGAAAACAAATAACTCAATGAATAAAAACAACTGATTGCATTAAAGCACTAACATTTCCAAATAACAAAATGTATTAGAGAGGGTTACATCTTCACCCTATAAAAGAGTTTTAGTGCATAATGAAAAAGGAAATAAGTATCTCCATGAAGCTCATCACAATCCAGAACATGCTTCTCCTCTTGACTTCTTCACTTCAAAAACTAGGTGTAACCACCTCCTCTTTTCTCCAAGAAGTCTCTAACCCTTGCCAAGAGATCCTCAAAAACGTGCCTTTGTTCCTTTATATAACCTCTCAATTAGGGTATAGCATCTTTGTGCAAGTCAATGCATCTCCTCAAAATTTGAAACTTTAGTATAATTGAGAGTTGCAGCATTAACTGTTAATGTTGTGGCATTTAGCAATCAGGTGATTGAGAGCTGCGACATTTACTTTTAATGTTGCAGCATTTGGCAATTCAAGTGATTGAGAGCTGCAGCTCTCAACTTAAATGTTGTGGCATTTAAAATCTGTCCATGGTGCATCTTCTACACAATAGTTTGAGAACTACAATTCTTGATTTAAATGTTGCAATGCTCATTTCAGATGGCCATTCAGTTTGAATGTTGTGGTATTAACTTTAAATGTTGCAACATTTACTAGTTGCTTGGTTCCCATTTTGTTCTTGCTTGATCTTTTATACTCCATTGCACTCCCTCTTTCCTAACTACAAATTTCTTTGTTTTCTCCATTCTTTTTGCTCTTGATTACTTGCAAACAAACACAAGCAAAAACATTAAATGTTAACTAGAAATAGCTCAAAACTCTACTAAAAACTAAGCTCAATAGATATAGTATAACTGACAGAAGTTCACTTATCAAATATCCCCAAACTTAACATTTTGCTAGTCCTCGAGCAAAACAACACAAGAATTCACTAAGAACTCAATGAACATCGATCTAAGTCATTGGTCAAAAATCTCAATCAAATAAACATGGTTAAGATGAAAATATCAAGATATCATGTATGTCTCTAATTTCAACCTAAGTCACATCCTTTCCACCTTAGGTTCCTTGTGCGTGTGCAATAGTTATAGCCATTTCAATCTTCATCATTTGACACTTAAATCCGTTCAAGCAACCAAATAATACATGTTCAATGCAACCTTGTGAACTCACTAATTAAACCAGAGAGACTACATTAGAAGTTTCTTCATTCATTTCTTTGTTCTTCTTGTGGGCTCTATTGCTATCACATTCTTCACTTTTAACTTTTTTTCAATTCTTCAAAATGTGATTCCCCCTAATCCTGGGGCTATATTACTATCACACCTCCAAACTTATTTCTTTTTCAATTCATTGGATGTAATCCCCTCAATAAACAATGTGTTATTATTCATGTATAATATATATATATGTATATATTTTGAATGATCTAAAGTTTGTCTCGATGATAATTACAATGAATTCTAGAGTTCAAATTGAATATGCATGCTTAATCACTGAACTTATTCTAGGTATTCAAAGACTTCAAAAGAAATGGCTATGTCAATGTATCTATAGTGAATTAGATAAGGGATCAAGTCAACATGAAGACAATAATGATTTCTATCAATTTTTACTTAACCATTGTCAAAGGTCACATATATGTCATTCGTTTTGGAATGATGACCCTGATCAATGTTCAAAAATACACAAAACATATTTAAACACTAAAACAAAAACTAACATTCAAAATAAATAACATGAGTACTACAACAAACACATAAATAGAGTAGTTAAAAAGAACATAACTAAACAAAATAGAAAAGCACAAAAACAGAAACTACCCAATACCCCCAAACTTGAAAGAAACATTGTCCTCAATGTATGATAAATATTTAAGAAGCAAGGAATTCCTTGAGAAGGTTCAATCAACATCATCCATATCTCTATCATCACTATCTTCATCATCTGAGTCTTCATTATCTGTTTCTACATCCTCCTCCTCTTGATTGTCATTGGCAGGTTTAGCTTCATCTTCATGGTCAGCATCACCTTCAAACTTAGATTAAGGGGCAGGTGCATCTCCAAGGGCAGTCTCAGGTGTAAAGACTGGAGGTGGGGAAGCTGGATTGAATTGGGAAGCGCAGAAGCCAATGTAACCTAGCACTGCATCAAGTAAGCAGACAACTACTCCTATCTGGCAAAATATTGATCAAGCCATTTACCCATCTGTCACACTTCATCATGCAAGGTTGTGCTTGCTTGCTAAAACATGCTTAGTTGTGACTGTGAAGTGCTAAAACATCTGTCTTTGAATTTTGGGGCGATTCTTCTGATCAGAGAAAGAGTGATTGCTAATTTAGGGTGTTGGACTTCTTCGTTGGGACCCATCATCACTCCTGCTTGTAGGCATAAGTCATATATGAGTGATGGATAACCAAATCCTCCTAACCTTGTTAATCTTGTGCCATATGCAGAATTGAAGCCTCTATGATTTTTCCCACATTGATGGATAGACCCGTCTGTATTGCATAGTTCAGAAGGCCCTTTCCCTAAAGACTTGGGAGATATGATTGGTGGGGAGTAACTTAGCTGATATGAAATAATGCTAGATCTTACCTTTATTTTTCAAGCATTTGGTAGGAAAATGTCATAAGACATTCTAAGAGCTTATCCATTGTGTACCCAGCTTAGCTAGAAAATCAAGGATCTCATCTTAATTTGGGCCTTGGTTCTTCAATGCAGTGTGGTCATCATCGTCCAAATCGGGGAGTTTGAACTTCTGATTGATCGTATTCCTATCAAAGGGGACCCATTTACCTCTCACTAGAGTTTCTAAAATTTTTATGTTCCCTTGCATTTGCGTAAAATTCTCTAATGATGGGAACCAATACTGCTCCAGGCTGGTTGTTAAACTCATCCCAATTTCGCTCCTTGATTGTTCTATTAATTTCCCAAATTGGGTTACCAAAACCCCTTTCTTGGATACATTTTTTTCAAACAAGTTATTTTTTGATACCTCTCTCTTGCTTCAGGACTCACAAAAGTGGGTTGTATTACTGCAATTTGGGAAGCCATTATTCTCTATTTCTTTGGGGCCATGGGACAAACACTTGAAGTACAAGCTTTATGGAAATGCAAGCTTTCGATGATGACCACACTTGAGAAGCAATGCTATCCTTTCACAATGGAAAGCAACTTTGCACATAAGGATCACCCCAAGTCTACAACCGTTCCTTTCACCCTTGAAGACAACAAATTCCTAACACAAAATGCCTCAAATGCTTGTAGGCAACAAACTTGATTTTCACAGAGGTATACTTTCAAACAGTTGACGTGCATTCATGAAGCTTCATACCTTACACAATGTTGGCTTCCTGATTCTCCCAATTTCCATCAACATAGTTCATTAGCAACACAAAAATCTATAACTGGAAGAGGCACTTACATGAAATCCAAATTTGCACAAAAATTTTGAGCCAACCTTGAAACCATTGCTTGGACAAAGTTCCCACTTGCTTTCAAATTATCTCTGCCTTGGGTTTTTGAATGGTAGAGGGAGGAATCAATGGCTAAAATTAGAAGCAATGTGAGATTTTGGGGGTGGTTAAGGCATATGAAGTTTGATATTTGGCAATGGATGGATGGGCATAGAACGAAAAGTGGCTATGGGTTGAGTGGAAAGGGTTGAGGTGGGTGGAATTTCAAGAGATCAAATGCATTGATACGATGCCTGGACAAGGAGTGGTGTCTCAAGGTAATAAACGAAAATGGGTTGGGAGAGAGTCACCGAATGGTTGGAACAAATACTTGGTGCAAGTGATCCGAGCACTGAGGCTCTTAGATCATATGTTGAGGCACTTGTTTGCTGGAAGAGTAGTTACATGACTTGTTAAACAATGGCTGCAGCTCTTATTTTTAATGTCGTAGCCCTTGACTGCTGGATTGTTAGGCCATGGTGATGCATCATACAAATGCCGCAACTCTTAATGTTAATGTTGTGGCCCTCATTCACTAAAATAGGTTGATGCCAATGGAGTTGAGTGAATGCCGCAGCTCTTGATTTTTAATACCATGGCCCTCATTCACTGGTCAAGATGACTACAATGAGTGCATCTGAATGCCGTAGCTCTTAATGTTAATGCTGCAACTCTTGATCTCTGACTTGAGAATGGACAAATTATGTGCTTCAACTACAGAAATGTTGCACTCCATGATAATGTTGACTTCCTACATGATCAAGATTTAAAATTAGATAACTTTAGTTCATACTAAAACTAATTCTAAAGAAATAAGGGATAGCTTAATTAATACACATTAAGAAAGATGTGTTTTGCTCACCATTTTCCAAATTTATGAACTTAACCTATCAATCTCAAAACAATAATTTATTAAGTGCAACAAAATGTAGAATAAACTATACGAGTTCTCATCCTAATAGTTCAATCAAATACTAGTAAACTAATGCAACTTATTGCAGAATAAATACTAGAAAATCATCACTAATCCTAAACATTTGAAATAGCTTCAAAATTCAAAAACTTGGGTTGCCTCCCAAGAAATGCTTGATTTAAAGTCTCAGCCCAACTATGGCCTTCCATCATTGAATTGAAATTTGGCTTTTCGATGTTCCAGCTCCTTGAAGCTTGGTAGTGGCTTGGAAAATGATAGTACTCCCAAAACATTGTTGAATGATGCAATATCTTTTGAACTATCTCCTTCAATTGAATTTATGGTTTCTCTTGAAGACTCCTCCTTCACTCCATCCACTCCATATATTTTGAAACATTTCTTCCTCTCATTGGACTGCTCCATTCCCTTGAAGACAGCAAACTTCACTAGAGCATCTTAGAATGGCATGAGTGTGTCCTTCTCCATACCTGTAAAAGAAGAGGAAATCATCATTGGAAAGTATAGCTCATTGCCAACACATGCATACCTTAAGGAATGAGGCAATGCTTCGGGTCAGATTTTTCTTTGATCTTCTCCCTTACTAAACCTTTGTTGAGATTTTCAGTAGTTGCACTAGCTTTTCCTTGTGGGAAGACATCTAATTCTAGAATTTGCTCATTGTCATTACAATGTTGCTTAACAACTTCATTCTACATCAAACACCCAGGAAAAGGGATTGGTGGATCATAAGGTGGTAGTGGCTTGTAGTTGAGTGGAGGATAAGAAATTGGGAACACAATTGTCCTAGCATTCACCTCCTCCTCATCATCTGTAAAAACATTAAAATTGTTAATCACATTGCAACCTTCATCATCCATCACCTTATCGCCACTTAACATTGTAATAAAATTAGCTTACTTAGGCTAATTTGAAGGTTTTTTAGGTGTGTGACTTTGCACAGTCTTTGCAATTTAACCCAACCATGTCTCCATCTTCTTCATGGATGCTTCCATGATATGGAATCTTGAATCAATGATTTGGAATTTAGTTGCATCATTCTGGAGCTGAGTCTGTGTTGCTTGAATGAAACTCTACATGGTTTCTTTAAGACTAGGCTTCTTTGGTTGTGGTGGTTGAAAGGATGTTCCAACTTGGTTTGGATTGCGGTCATTGTTCCAAGAAAAGTTAGGATGATTTCTCCAACCAGGATTGTATGAATTTGATTACAGATCATTCCTTATTCACTGGTTGTAGAAATTCATTGCATTTGCCTATTTCACATCACCTGCAAAATGATTATTTGAAGACAAATGATAGATGAGTGACCTAAATTCCCACAAAAAGAACAAACCTCTATCTGAATAGGCTGTGATTGTTTCATGTTCATCATCATCGAGCACATCGACTTCATTTGCTTTGCCATCTCCGACATCTACATAGATAGATCTACATTAGAGTTTACATCATAAATTCCTTTAGATCTACCTCTTACACTCTTTTGCTGAGAATTGGCTCCAAGCATTTAATACAACTCATATGTCCATTCTGGAGTCTTCTCTCCCATCGCTCCCCCTACAGCATTATCAACCATGGCTTGGCATGGTTGTGTCAAACCATCATAGAAAAACTGGTTAAGCAATTCAAGAGGATATCTATGATGAGGACATTGAATTAATAATACTTTAAACCACCCTCATGCTTCATGAAATGCTTCACCGTCCATTTAACAGAAAGTAGCAATTTTACTCCTTAATTTAGCAATTTTCGCATGAGAATAAAATTTGCCAATGAATTTGTTGTACACTGCTTCCCATGTGGTTAATGAACTAGGAGTTAACGTCATAAACCATATTTTTGCTGCATCCTTCAAAGTATATGGAAAACATGTCATGCATAATTGATCCTCAATGATATCTTGCAATGGAAAAGTTTGTATTGTTGCATAAAAATCACGCATAAATGTCAGTGGATCCTTTACAGCAATTCCATGAAATGAAGGAAGCATGTTAAAATGAATGCATTTCAGTTCATAGTTTCTAGCATTATCATTCAACACAATTATTGCGCTTGTTGAAGTACAAACTCTTTCATAAGTTATTGCGCTTGTTGAGCCACTCGATTCTCCCTGTTGTTAGTCATGTGGACAACTTCGTTTTTAGTTGAACTCTCTGTCTCAATCTCAACTTTATCACTTCAGTCTTGTCGATCTTGCAATGGAAATAGAGCTGGATTCAATGATCTTCTTCCATTCATTCACAGTTCTACATAAGAAAGAAAGCAAGAATTAAAAACCTTATATACATATAGATACTTAAATACTAAGAATAATTATAACTAACTTAATTGAATTAATTTGGAACCATTCCCCATAAATGGTGCCAAAAACTTGTTGATTCAAATTATAAATCCTTGCAAGTGAATGAATGTATAGCAGTATAGTGTGCAATGCAAGAGTCGATTCCATTAGAAATGTTCAAACCAATTCAATTAGCTTAGTTACTAACTTATCTCTATCTTAAAGGAATGTGATTTGAGCTAAGCAAGTATAAATGATAACTTGAATAAAATTGTAGAAATGAAATAGCTATGGATAATGTAGGTGAAATCAATAGAGTGTAAGGGTCTAGGGATCCGATTTCACCACTCAGATGGCCATTCAGTTTGAATGTTGTGGCATTAACTTTAAATGCTACAGCATTTACTAGTTGTTTTGTTTCTTGCTTGATCTTTTATACTTCATTGCACTCCCTCTTTTCCAACTACAAATTTCTTTGTTTCTCCATTCTTTTTGCTCTTGATTACTTGCAAATAAACACAAACAAAAACATTAAAAGTTAACTAGAAATAGCTCAAAACTCTACTAAAAACTAAGCTCAACAGATATAGTATAAGTGACAGAAGTTCACTTATCATGGATCTTGTCTCTAATATGGTCTTATATAGTAATACTGTTCACTTATATTATTTTCGTTACATATTATTCATTACCGCACACTTGTGAAATACTGATGAGTAGCTTTAAGGATCACTCATATGCTTTTTGTTCATCATCAAAACTTTGTTAGCTAAATATATTTATCATCAAAATCAACATAAGTAAAATAGGTTTGGTTCAACAACCTTCAGATGTTAAGAAACTTCACTTCATAATAACTGAAGTTCATCCAGAATTCTATTTCAAATACAGACCTTTTTTTATGAGATGTAATAATTTCAAACTATTCAAAATTCCATCCTTCATCTAAAATTCATCTTTTCATCTAAAACCCTTCAGTCTTAGAGCCTATCATCCAAAATTCTCTTACGACTGAAAATCATTTTTGAGGCACCGCCTTGTTTTCTTGCTGAAAGTGAATACAACTTCCTTGAAAATCATATTATTTTCCTATTTTTAGAAAACACTGATTCCTTTCTCCTCAAAAATTCTTTCAAGAAACCTCTTTGTCTTCCCAAGCCACGCCTATTTCAAACCAACCCAAACCCATTCCCTACTATGGCAAAAGGAAAAAGAGAGAACAAGTCAGAGAGATATGAGTTTGAAAGCGAAGATAGCAAAAGCAGAGTCTATGAAGACCTCAATCCATTGAAATAAAGTAGAATGGACAAAAAGATTTTTAAGGAGTCATGGATTGGAGATGAGTCTCATGAAGGACTTAATGAATTTTGTAGTATTTTTAAGGCTGAAGATTAAAGGATTGAATGGATATGTACAAGAAATATTATATTCTTTGGAGGAAACAATAATCATCATTATGGAAGTCCTATGGCCTTATGTTCAACTCAACTATCCTTTGAGGCTGATTAAGAGAAGAAAGCAAGAGAGTACAATAGCAGCAACATCCTTCTCTTTCCCCTCACCTTCCCATTCACTTTCCCTGTCCAAAACTTTGGCCCCTCTAATGTGACCTTCCCAAAAGTAATGGACACTTCCTCTGGATACTTTCAAACTTCTTCAAAGGATCATAATCGGGCTTCTCCTCAAACCATTTTCTTCTACACCCATGCCTTCCATCCATCCCATCCTTGTTGCACTTCTCACAATTTTATGTAACTCTGCTTGTACTTAAATGCAATGAAATATTTTTCATCTATTTGAGTATGATTTGTACTTTTATCTTTCTCTTCTCTATTCCTTTTTTATTATGAAAAAAAGGGAGAGAAATGGAGAAATAGTAAAACTATAATGAATTAGAATGCACTTAGTCATGGGGAGCTATGTAATAGTTATGTATATTTGGTCATGAATGAAATATTTCCGTTTAGTTACCATGTATGTTGATATGTTTTATCTCTTTAAAAGGTAATTCACTCAAATGTTTTGTCATCATCAGAAAGGGAGAGAACGTTAAACCAAACCTCCTTTGCTTATCTTGATTTTGATGATAGAAATAATTAATCAACTAAGTTTTGATGACAAGCAAAAGTATATGAGTGAATGGTTAAGCTTTTCTAAGTGCGCAGTAACAAATAATATAATCAGGAAAATGATTTAAATTAATTGGACAGCACATAAAAGATAATATCAGAGACAAGATCCACCAATAATTAAAGGAAGAAAATATAAATGCACAAAGACATATGATCCAAGTACCTAAGGCAAAATCTACAGTTAAGGACGTGGCTAGCATCTTTCATGTTCTTCAAAGTCACTTTGAAGCTGTCAAAGTGAATAAGGCAAATGTCCAAGTTTGGACAAAAGCAAGGCTTCAAAACATACTTCAAAATGAAAGAAACTGAGTTCGGATAAAGTGAAGCTAAGTTCTGAATGCAAGCAATGGGTCGGACATTGTGGAACTAAGACCAGACACTGTAAAGAAAAGTTTCGGATGCAATCAAAATTATGAAGCCAAGACTCTAGAAGCTCAATGTTGTTTCAGAGGAACTCAATCATTCCAGAATTAATCTACATTGTGTCTTTCAATCTAGAATAGGATCAATCCCAAGCTTTAGTCAAATGCAGATAAAAGCTTCATATGTTCCAGAATTATTATTTCAGATGTTACCAACTCATTTAAGATGGAGCTAAAGTTCTCGCATGGCTAAGTAATCCATGTCATACCAGTCAGTCCGGAAGCTACTTACTTACTTCAGACGAAATGAATTATTTCTAACGAAGCCAAGTTGAACAATCACTCTTTCCGAAGTTATTTCATTGTAACACCCCGCCGGCCCACACCACCCCTGGCCGATGGTTGCTACATATTGATCCATAAATGTGCTGGCCGATGTATAATTTTTAATAAAAATTTCGGCAGCACCTCCCCCAAGATCGAGTAATGTGAAGGAAA